>OY726525.1:18900772-18957609 GCA_963383655.1 Bathymodiolus septemdierum
GTGATAGTTTGTCTATCTATATTTCCCAGTGCTGCTTGATATAGTCAGAATGTAACTTTAGACTTCTCTAGTGATAGTTTGTCTATCTATATTTCCCAGTGCTGCTTGATTTAGTCAGAGTGTACCTTTAGACTTCTCTAGTGATAGTTTGTCTATTTATATTTCCCAGTGCTGCTTGATTTAGTCAGAATGTAACTTTAGACTTCTCTAGTGATAGTTTGTCTATCTATATTTCCCCAGTGCTGCTTGATTTAGTCAGAGTGTACCTTTAGACTTCTCTAGTGATAGTTTGTCTATCTATATTTCCCAGTGCTGCTTGATTTAGTCAGAATGTAACTTTAGACTTCTTTAGTGATAGTTTGTCTATCTATATTTCCCAGTGCTGCTTGATTTAGTCAGAATGTAACTTTAGACTTCTCTAGTGATAGTTTGTCTATCTATATTTCCCAGTGCTGCTTGATTTAGTCAGACTGTAACTTTAGACTTCTTTAGTGATAGTTTGTCTATCTATATTTCCCAGTGCTGCTTGATTTAGTTAGAATGTAACTTTAGACTTCTCTAGTGATAGTTTGTCTATCTATATTTCCCAGTGCTGCTTGATTTAGTCAGAATGTAACTTTAGACTTCTTTAGTGATAGTTTGTCTATCTATATTTCCCAGTGCTGCTTGATTTAGTCAGAATGTAACTTTAGAATTCTCTAGTGATAGTTTGTCTATCTATATTTCCCAGTGCTGCTTGATTTAGTCAGACTGTAACTTTAGACTTCTCTAGTGATAGTTTGTCTATTTATATTTCCCAGTGCTGCTTGATTTAGTCAGAATGTAACTTTAGAATTCTCTAGTGATAGTTTGTCTATCTATATTTCCCAGTGCTGCTTGATTTAGTCAGACTGTAACTTTAGACTTCTCTAGTGATAGTTTGTCTATTTATATTTCCCAGTGCTGCTTGATTTAGTCAGAATGTAACTTTAGACTTCTTTAGTGATAGTTTGTCTATCTATATTTCCCAGTGCTGCTTGATTTAGTCAGAATGTAACTTTAGACTTCTCTAGTGATAGTTTGTCTATCTATATTTCCCCAGTGCTGCTTGATTTAGTCAGACTGTAACTTTAGACTTCTCTAGTGATAGTTTGTCTATCTATATTTCCCCAGTGCTGCTTGATTTAGTTAGAATGTAACTTAAGACTTCTCTAGTGATAGTTTGTCTATCTATATTTCCTAGTGCTGCTTGATTTAGTCAGAATGTAACTTTAGACTTCTTTAGTGATAGTTTGTCTATCTATATTTCCCAGTGCTGCTTGATTTAGTCAGAGTGTACCTTTAGACTTCTCTAGTGATAGTTTGTCTATCTATATTTCCCCAGTGCTGCTTGATTTAGTCAGAATGTAACTTTAGACTTCTTTAGTGATAGTTTGTCTATCTATATTCCCCAGTGCTGCTTGATTTAGTCAGAATGTAACTTTAGACTTCTCTAGTGATAGTTTGTCTATCTATATTTCCCCAGTGCTGCTTGATTTAGTCAGAATGTAACTTTAGACTTCTCTAGTGATAGTTTGTCTATCTATATTTCCCAGTGCTGCTTGATTTAGTCAGAATGTAACTTTAGACTTCTCTAGTGATAGTTTGTCTATTTATATTTCCCCAGTGCTGCTTGATTTAGTCAGACTGTAACTTTAGACTTCTTTAGTGATAGTTTGTCTATCTATATTTCCCCAGTGCTGCTTGATTTAGTCAGACTGTAACTTTAGACTTCTCTAGTGATAGTTTGTCTATCTATATTTCCCCAGTGCTGCTTGATTTAGTCAGACTGTAACTTTAGACTTCTTTAGTGATAGTTTGTCTATCTATATTTCCCAGTGCTGCTTGATATAGTCAGAATGTAACTTTAGACTTCTCTAGTGATAGTTTGTCTATCTATATTTCCCAGTGCTGCTTGATTTAGTCAGAGTGTACCTTTAGACTTCTCTAGTGATAGTTTGTCTATTTATATTTCCCAGTGCTGCTTGATTTAGTCAGAATGTAACTTTAGACTTCTCTAGTGATAGTTTGTCTATCTATATTTCCCCAGTGCTGCTTGATTTAGTCAGAGTGTACCTTTAGACTTCTCTAGTGATAGTTTGTCTATCTATATTTCCCAGTGCTGCTTGATTTAGTCAGAATGTAACTTTAGACTTCTTTAGTGATAGTTTGTCTATCTATATTTCCCAGTGCTGCTTGATTTAGTCAGAATGTAACTTTAGACTTCTCTAGTGATAGTTTGTCTATCTATATTTCCCAGTGCTGCTTGATTTAGTCAGACTGTAACTTTAGACTTCTTTAGTGATAGTTTGTCTATCTATATTTCCCAGTGCTGCTTGATTTAGTTAGAATGTAACTTTAGACTTCTCTAGTGATAGTTTGTCTATCTATATTTCCCAGTGCTGCTTGATTTAGTCAGAATGTAACTTTAGACTTCTTTAGTGATAGTTTGTCTATCTATATTTCCCAGTGCTGCTTGATTTAGTCAGAATGTAACTTTAGAATTCTCTAGTGATAGTTTGTCTATCTATATTTCCCAGTGCTGCTTGATTTAGTCAGACTGTAACTTTAGACTTCTCTAGTGATAGTTTGTCTATTTATATTTCCCAGTGCTGCTTGATTTAGTCAGAATGTAACTTTAGACTTCTTTAGTGATAGTTTGTCTATCTATATTTCCCAGTGCTGCTTGATTTAGTCAGAATGTAACTTTAGACTTCTCTAGTGATAGTTTGTCTATCTATATTTCCCCAGTGCTGCTTGATTTAGTTAGAATGTAACTTTAGACTTCTCTAGTGATAGTTTGTCTATCTATATTTCCCAGTGCTGCTTGATTTAGTCAGAATGTAACTTTAGACTTCTCTAGTGATAGTTTGTCTATCTATATTTCCCAGTGCTGCTTGATTTAGTTAGAATGTAACTTTAGACTTCTCTAGTGATAGTTTGTCTATCTATATTTCCCAGTGCTGCTTGATTTAGTCAGAATGTAACTTTAGACTTCTCTAGTGATAGTTTGTCTATCTATATTTCCCAGTGCTGCTTGATTTAGTCAGAATGTAACTTTAGACTTCTTTAGTGATAGTTTGTCTATCTATATTTCCCAGTGCTGCTTGATTTAGTCAGAATGTAACTTTAGACTTCTCTAGTGATAGTTTGTCTATCTATATTTCCCAGTGCTGCTTGATTTAGTTAGAATGTAACTTTAGACTTCTCTAGTGATAGTTTGTCTATCTATATTTCCCAGTGCTGCTTGATTTAGTCAGAATGTAACTTTAGACTTCTCTAGTGATAGTTTGTCTATCTATATTTCCCAGTGCTGCTTGATTTAGTTAGAATGTAACTTTAGACTTCTCTAGTGATAGTTTGTCTATCTATATTTCCCAGTGCTGCTTGATTTAGTCAGAATGTAACTTTAGACTTCTCTAGTGATAGTTTGTCTATCTATATTTCCCAGTGCTGCTTGATTTAGTCAGAATGTAACTTTAGACTTCTTTAGTGATAGTTTGTCTATCTATATTTCCCAGTGCTGCTTGATTTAGTCAGAATGTAACTTTAGACTTCTCTAGTGATAGTTTGTCTATCTATATTTCCCAGTGCTGCTTGATTTAGTTAGAATGTAACTTAAGACTTCTCTAGTGATAGTTTGTCTATCTATATTTCCCAGTGCTGCTTGATTTAGTCAGAATGTAACTTTAGACTTCTCTAGTGATAGTTTGTCTATCTATATTTCCCCAGTGCTGCTTGATTTAGTCAGACTGTAACTTTAGACTTCTCTAGTGATAGTTTGTCTATCTATATTTCCCCAGTGCTGCTTGATTTAGTTAGAATGTAACTTAAGACTTCTCTAGTGATAGTTTGTCTATCTATATTTCCTAGTGCTGCTTGATTTAGTCAGAATGTAACTTTAGACTTCTTTAGTGATAGTTTGTCTATCTATATTTCCCAGTGCTGCTTGATTTAGTCAGAGTGTACCTTTAGACTTCTCTAGTGATAGTTTGTCTATCTATATTTCCCCAGTGCTGCTTGATTTAGTCAGAATGTAACTTTAGACTTCTTTAGTGATAGTTTGTCTATCTATATTCCCCAGTGCTGCTTGATTTAGTCAGAATGTAACTTTAGACTTCTCTAGTGATAGTTTGTCTATCTATATTTCCCCAGTGCTGCTTGATTTAGTCAGAATGTAACTTTAGACTTCTCTAGTGATAGTTTGTCTATCTATATTTCCCAGTGCTGCTTGATTTAGTCAGAATGTAACTTTAGACTTCTCTAGTGATAGTTTGTCTATTTATATTTCCCCAGTGCTGCTTGATTTAGTCAGACTGTAACTTTAGACTTCTTTAGTGATAGTTTGTCTATCTATATTTCCCCAGTGCTGCTTGATTTAGTCAGACTGTAACTTTAGACTTCTCTAGTGATAGTTTGTCTATCTATATTTCCCCAGTGCTGCTTGATTTAGTCAGACTGTAACTTTAGACTTCTTTAGTGATAGTTTGTCTATCTATATTTCCCAGTGCTGCTTGATATAGTCAGAATGTAACTTTAGACTTCTCTAGTGATAGTTTGTCTATCTATATTTCCCAGTGCTGCTTGATTTAGTCAGAGTGTACCTTTAGACTTCTCTAGTGATAGTTTGTCTATTTATATTTCCCAGTGCTGCTTGATTTAGTCAGAATGTAACTTTAGACTTCTCTAGTGATAGTTTGTCTATCTATATTTCCCCAGTGCTGCTTGATTTAGTCAGAGTGTACCTTTAGACTTCTCTAGTGATAGTTTGTCTATTTATATTTCCCAGTGCTGCTTGATTTAGTCAGAATGTAACTTTAGACTTCTCTAGTGATAGTTTGTCTATCTATATTTCCCAGTGCTGCTTGATTTAGTCAGAATGTAACTTTAGACTTCTCTAGTGATAGTTTGTCTATCTATATTTCCCAGTGCTGCTTGATTTAGTCAGAATGTAACTTTAGACTTCTCTAGTGATAGTTTGTCTATTTATATTTCCCAGTGCTGCTTGATTTAGTCAGAATGTAACTTTAGACTTCTCTAGTGATAGTTTGTCTATCTATATTTCCCAGTGCTGCTTGATTTAGTCAGAATGTAACTTTAGACTTCTCTAGTGATAGTTTGTCTATCTATATTTCCCCAGTGCTGCTTGATTTAGTCAGAATGTAACTTTAGACTTCTTTAGTGATAGTTTGTCTATCTATATTTCCCAGTGCTGCTTGATTTAGTCAGACTGTAACTTTAGACTTCTCTAGTGATAGTTTGTCTATCTATATTTCCCAGTGCTACTTGATTTAGTCAGAATGTAACTTTAGACTTCTCTAGTGATAGTTTGTCTATCTATATTTCCCCAGTGCTGCTTGATTTAGTCAGAATGTAACTTTAGACTTCTTTAGTGATAGTTTGTCTATCTATATTTCCCAGTGCTGCTTGATTTAGTCAGACTGTAACTTTAGACTTCTCTAGTGATAGTTTGTCTATTTATATTTCCCAGTGCTACTTGATTTAGTCAGAATGTAACTTTAGACTTCTCTAGTGATAGTTTGTCTATCTATATTTCCCCAGTGCTGCTTGATTTAGTCAGAATGTAACTTTAGACTTCTCTAGTGATAGTTTGTCTATCTATATTTCCCCAGTGCTGCTTGATTTAGTCAGAATGTAACTTTTGACTTCTCTAGTGATAGTTTGTCTATCTATATTTCCCCAGTGCTGCTTGATTTAGTCAGAATGTAACTTTAGACTTCTCTAGTGATAGTTTGTCTATTTATATTTCCTAGTGCTGCTTGATTTAGTCAGAATGTAACTTTAGACTTCTCTAGTGATAGTTTGTCTATCTATATTTCCCAGTGCTGCTTGATTTAGTCAGAATGTAACTTTAGACTTCTCTAGTGATAGTTTGTCTATCTATATTTCCCCAGTGCTGCTTGATTTAGTCAGAATGTAACTTTAGACTTCTCTAGTGATAGTTTGTCTATTTATATTTCCCAGTGCTGCTTGATTTAGTCAGACTGTAACTTTAGACTTCTCTAGTGATAGTTTGTCTATCTATATTTCCCCAGTGCTGCTTGATTTAGTCAGAATGTAACTTTAGACTTCTCTAGTGATAGTTTGTCTATTTATATTTCCTAGTGCTGCTTGATTTAGTCAGAATGTAACTTTAGACTTCTCTAGTGATAGTTTGTCTATCTATATTTCCCAGTGCTGCTTGATTTAGTCAGAATGTAACTTAGACTTCTCTAGTGATAGTTTGTCTATCTATATTTCCCAGTGCTGCTTGATTTAGTCAGAATGTAACTTTAGACTTCTTTAGTGATAGTTTGTCTATCTATATTTCCCAGTGCTGCTTGATTTAGTCAGAATGTAACTTTAGACTTCTCTAGTGATAGTTTGTCTATCTATATTTCCCAGTGCTGCTTGATTTAGTCAGAATGTAACTTTAGACTTCTCTAGTGATAGTTTGTCTATCTATATTTCCCAGTGCTGCTTGATTTAGTCAGAATGTAACTTTAGACTTCTCTAGTGATAGTTTGTCTATCTATATTTCCCCAGTGCTGCTTGATTTAGTCAGAATGTAACTTTAGACTTCTCTAGTGATAGTTTGTCTATCTATATTTCCCCAGTGCTGCTTGATTTAGTCAGAATGTAACTTTAGACTTCTCTAGTGATAGTTTGTCTATCTATATTTCCCCAGAGCTGCTTGATTTAGTCAGAATGTAACTTTAGACTTCTCTAGTGATAGTTTGTCTATTTATATTTCCCAGTGCTGCTTGATTTAGTCAGACTGTAACTTTAGACTTCTCTAGTGATAGTTTGTCTATCTATATTTCCCCAGTGCTGCTTGATTTAGTCAGAATGTAACTTTAGACTTCTCTAGTGATAGTTTGTCTATTTATATTTCCTAGTGCTGCTTGATTTAGTCAGAATGTAACTTTAGACTTCTCTAGTGATAGTTTGTCTATCTATATTTCCCAGTGCTGCTTGATTTAGTCAGAATGTAACTTTAGACTTCTCTAGTGATAGTTTGTCTATCTATATTTCCCAGTGCTGCTTGATTTAGTCAGAGTGTACCTTTAGACTTCTTTAGTGATAGTTTGTCTATCTATATTTCCCAGTGCTGCTTGATTTAGTCAGAATGTAACTTTAGACTTCTCTAGTGATAGTTTGTCTATTTATATTTCCCAGTGCTGCTTGATTTAGTCAGAATGTAACTTTAGACTTCTTTAGTGATAGTTTGTCTATCTATATTTCCCAGTGCTGCTTGATTTAGTCAGAATGTAACTTTAGACTTCTCTAGTGATAGTTTGTCTATCTATATTTCCTAGTGCTGCTTGATTTAGTCAGACTGTAACTTTAGACTTCTCTAGTGATAGTTTGTCTATCTATATTTCCCAGTGCTGCTTGATTTAGTCAGAATGTAACTTTAGACTTCTTTAGTGATAGTTTGTCTATCTATATTTCCCAGTGCTGCTTGATTTAGTCAGAATGTAACTTTAGACTTCTCTAGTGATAGTTTGTCTATCTATATTTCCCAGTGCTGCTTGATTTAGTCAGAATGTAACTTTAGACTTCTCTAGTGATAGTTTGTCTATCTATATTTCCCAGTGCTGCTTGATTTAGTCAGAGTGTACCTTTAGACTTCTCTAGTGATAGTTTGTCTATCTATATTTCCCAGTGCTGCTTGATTTAGTCAGAATGTAACTTTAGACTTCTCTAGTGATAGTTTGTCTATCTATATTTCCCAGTGCTGCTTGATTTAGTCAGAATGTAACTTTAGACTTCTCTAGTGATAGTTTGTCTATCTATATTTCCTTGTGCTGCTTGATTTAGTCAGAATGTAACTTTAGACTTCTCTAGTGATAGTTTGTCTATCTATATTTCCCAGTGCTGCTTGATTTAGTCAGAATGTAACTTTAGACTTCTCTAGTGATAGTTTGTCTATCTATATTTCCCAGTGCTGCTTGATTTAGTCAGAATGTAACTTTAGACTTCTCTAGTGATAGTTTGTCTATCTATATTTCCCAGTGCTGCTTGATTTAGTCAGAATGTAACTTTAGACTTCTTTAGTGATAGTTTGTCTATCTATATTTCCCAGTGCTGCTTGATTTAGTCAGAGTGTACCTTTAGACTTCTCTAGTGATAGTTTGTCTATCTATATTTCCCAGTGCTGCTTGATTTAGTCAGAATGTAACTTTAGACTTCTCTAGTGATAGTTTGTCTATCTATATTTCCCAGTGCTGCTTGATTTAGTCAGACTGTAACTTTAGACTTCTCTAGTGATAGTTTGTCTATCTATATTTCCCAGTGCTGCTTGACTTAGTCAGAGTGTATCTTTAGACTTCTTTAGTGATAGTTTGTCTATCTATATTTCCCAGTGCTGCTTGATTTAGTCAGACTGTAACTTTAGACTTCTCTAGTGATAGTTTGTCTATCTATATTTCCCAGTGCTGCTTGATTTAGTCAGAATGTAACTTTAGACTTCTCTAGTGATAGTTTGTCTATTTATATTTCCCAGTGCTGCTTGATTTAGTCAGAATGTAACTTTAGACTTCTTTAGTGATAGTTTGTCTATCTATATTTCCCAGTGCTGCTTGATTTAGTCAGAATGTAACTTTAGACTTCTCTAGTGATAGTTTGTCTATCTATATTTCCTAGTGCTGCTTGATTTAGTCAGACTGTAACTTTAGACTTCTCTAGTGATAGTTTGTCTATCTATATTTCCCAGTGCTGCTTGATTTAGTCAGAATGTAACTTTAGACTTCTTTAGTGATAGTTTGTCTATCTATATTTCCCAGTGCTGCTTGATTTAGTCAGAATGTAACTTTAGACTTCTCTAGTGATAGTTTGTCTATCTATATTTCCCAGTGCTGCTTGATTTAGTCAGAATGTAACTTTAGACTTCTCTAGTGATAGTTTGTCTATCTATATTTCCCAGTGCTGCTTGATTTAGTCAGAGTGTACCTTTAGACTTCTCTAGTGATAGTTTGTCTATCTATATTTCCCAGTGCTGCTTGATTTAGTCAGAATGTAACTTTAGACTTCTCTAGTGATAGTTTGTCTATCTATATTTCCCAGTGCTGCTTGATTTAGTCAGAATGTAACTTTAGACTTCTCTAGTGATAGTTTGTCTATCTATATTTCCTTGTGCTGCTTGATTTAGTCAGAATGTAACTTTAGACTTCTCTAGTGATAGTTTGTCTATCTATATTTCCCAGTGCTGCTTGATTTAGTCAGAATGTAACTTTAGACTTCTCTAGTGATAGTTTGTCTATCTATATTTCCCAGTGCTGCTTGATTTAGTCAGAATGTAACTTTAGACTTCTCTAGTGATAGTTTGTCTATCTATATTTCCCAGTGCTGCTTGATTTAGTCAGAATGTAACTTTAGACTTCTTTAGTGATAGTTTGTCTATCTATATTTCCCAGTGCTGCTTGATTTAGTCAGAGTGTACCTTTAGACTTCTCTAGTGATAGTTTGTCTATCTATATTTCCCAGTGCTGCTTGATTTAGTCAGAATGTAACTTTAGACTTCTCTAGTGATAGTTTGTCTATCTATATTTCCCAGTGCTGCTTGATTTAGTCAGACTGTAACTTTAGACTTCTCTAGTGATAGTTTGTCTATCTATATTTCCCAGTGCTGCTTGACTTAGTCAGAGTGTATCTTTAGACTTCTTTAGTGATAGTTTGTCTATCTATATTTCCCAGTGCTGCTTGATTTAGTCAGACTGTAACTTTAGACTTCTCTAGTGATAGTTTGTCTATCTATATTTCCCAGTGCTGCTTGACTTAGTCAGAGTGTATCTTTAGACTTCTTTAGTGATAGTTTGTCTATCTATATTTCCCAGTGCTGCTTGATTTAGTTAGAATGTAACTTTAGACTTCTCTAGTGATAGTTTGTCTATCTATATTTCCCAGTGCTGCTTGATTTAGTCAGAATGTAACTTTAGACTTCTTTAGTGATAGTTTGTCTATCTATATTTCCCAGTGCTGCTTGATTTAGTTAGAATGTAACTTTAGACTTCTCTAGTGATAGTTTGTCTATCTATATTTCCCAGTGCTGCTTGATTTAGTTAGAATGTAACTTTAGACTTCTCTAGTGATAGTTTGTCTATTTATATTTCCCAGTGCTGCTTGATTTAGTCAGAATGTAACTTTAGACTTCTTTAGTGATAGTTTGTCTATCTATATTTCCCAGTGCTGCTTGATTTAGTCAGAATGTAACTTTAGACTTCTCTAGTGATAGTTTGTCTATCTATATTTCCCCAGTGCTGCTTGATTTAGTCAGACTGTAACTTTAGACTTCTCTAGTGATAGTTTGTCTATCTATATTTCCCAGTGCTGCTTGATTTAGTCAGACTGTAACTTTAGACTTCTCTAGTGATAGTTTGTCTATCTATATTTCCCAGTGCTGCTTGATTTAGTCAGACTGTAACTTTAGACTTCTCTAGTGATAGTTTGTCTATTTATATTTCCCAGTGCTGCTTGATTTAGTCAGAATGTAACTTTAGACTTCTCTAGTGATAGTTTGTCTATCTATATTTCCCAGTGCTGCTTGATTTAGTCAGAATGTAACTTTAGACTTCTCTAGTGATAGTTTGTCTATCTATATTTCCCAGTGCTGCTTGATTTAGTCAGAATGTAACTTTAGACATCTCTAGTGATAGTTTGTCTATCTATATTTCCCAGTGCTGCTTGATTTAGTCAGAATGTAACTTTAGATTTCTCTAGTGATAGTTTGTCTATCTATATTTCCCAGTGCTGCTTGATTTAGTCAGAATGTAACCTTAGACTTCTCTAGTGATAGTTTGTCTATCTATATTTCCCAGTGCTGCTTGATTTAGTCAGAATGTAACTTTAGACTTCTCTAGTGATAGTTTGTCTATCTATATTTCCCAGTGCTGCTTGATTTAGTCAGAATGTAACTTTAGACTTCTCTAGTGATAGTTTGTCTATTTATATTTCCCAGTGCTGCTTGATTTAGTCAGAATGTAACTTTAGACTTCTCTAGTGATAGTTTGTCTATCTATATTTCCCAGTGCTGCTTGATTTAGTCAGAATGTAACTTTAGACTTCTCTAGTGATAGTTTGTCTATCACGATTGGAATTTCATTTGTGAGTTTCTTTATTTAGCTGAACTGTGATTTAAATTTGCATGTTGCCCCTTATACACGCATCATTTGAAAATAAAAACAAATGACAAAATCAAATATATACATACCATTTCCAGCTCATCTCTTAATCTAAAAATAGATTTTTCCTTTACTCTCACAAGTTCCTCCAAATACTGGTATCGGACATTTTTTCTGCTTCTGCACTCACGTGCACTTTGGCGACTGCGTTCTTGTTTCTGTTTAGCAGTGATGTTTATTGATGGTCTTCCTGGACGTTTTCCTGCTCCTTTGAGTATCTCAGCAGAAGCAGCTCTATCCTATAGAAAATGAAAAACATAGGTAACCCTCAAAGCATAAACATAAAACACCAGGTACCTGGTTCTACACTACAAGCTAATTATGCTAGAAAACCTTAAAATTGGAGTTCTGAATACGATAAAGATGTTATTCCATTTGGGTTCATAGACTCATTTTAACCTGATTATGCCATGCTGTGAGAGTGATCGTGTTCCCATGATTTTCCTGACCAGGAAGTAGTCTGATGGTACTTTTTCTTCCCGTTTTCATTTTGCTACTATATACATTAACCAATATCAACCCCAGATTGAATATGAAAATTATTGATTCCTTCGGGATAGGATATCTGAATCACTCAGTAAAGCTTCATAATTCGGTTGACGGTTGCTATTGGCTACTAGTATTTGTATTATGTGGATATATAATGCATACATATACCTGAAGATTTGAGGCATTTAACACTCTTTTCTGTCAACAAATTTTCGCTACGACTAGTTTTATTAGAGAGGGAACTGGAGTATCTGGAGATAGTCACCGTAAGACCACAAGTATTATGCAAATGTCATTTTGTATTACAAGTAAATTCAGTTAAATTTTTCCAGATCTGAAAAAATTATTTGCAAATAGTAAAACGACGGATGCCATTAATGGAGCAGGAACCTCTTACCCTTCCGGAGCACCTGACTTCATCCCCGGTTTTCAGGAGGTTCGCTTTGCTCAATCTTTAGTTTTCTGTATAGTGTTTTGTAGATAATTGCATTGTCCTTTTGTCGCTTCTATTATGGCCATTGCATTTTCTGTCCTTCGCATTACGCCTTCTGATTACCCGTTTGGTATCTTGTGGCCATTGTATTTTCTGTCCTTCGCATTACGCCTTCTGATTACCCATTTGGTATCTTGTGGCCATTGTATTTTCTGTCCTTCGCATTACGCCTTCTGATTACCCCTTTGGTATTTTGTGGCCATTGTATTTTCTGTCCTTAACATTACGCTTCTGATTACCCATTTGGTATCTTGTGGCCATTGTTTTTTCTGTCCTTAACATTACGCCTTCTGATTACCCATTTGGTATCTTGTGGCCATTGTATTTTCTGTCCTTAACATTACGCCTTCTGATTACCCCTTTGGTATCTTGTGACCATTGTATTTTCTGTCCTTCGCATTACGCCTTCTGATTACCCATTTGGTATCTTGTGGCCATTGTATTTTCTGTCCTTAACATTACGCTTCTGATTACCTATTTGGTATCTTGTGGCCATTGTATTTTCTGTCCTTCGCATTACGCCTTCTGATTACCCGTTTGGTATATTGTGGCCATTGTATTTTCTCTCCTTCGCATTACGCCTTCTGATTACCCATTTGGTATCTTGTGGCCATTGTATTTTCTGTCCTTAACATTACGCTTCTGATTACCCATTTGGTATCTTGTGGCCATTGTATTTTCTGTCCTTCGCATTACGCCTTCTGATTACCCATTTGGTATCTTGTGGCCATTGTATTTTCTGTCCTTAACATTACGCTTCTGATTACCTATTTGGTATCTTGTGGCCATTGTATTTTATGTCCTTCGCATTACGCCTTCTGATTACCCGTTTGGTATATTGTGGCCATTGTATTTTCTCTCCTTCGCATTACGCCTTCTGATTACCCATTTGGTATCTTGTGGCCATTGTATTTTCTGTCCTTAACATTACGCTTCTGATTACCCATTTGGTATCTTGTGGCCATTGTATTTTCTGTCCTTCGCATTACGCCTTCTGATTATCCCGTTTGGTATCTTGTGGCCATTGTATTTTCTGTCCTTAACATTACGCCTTCTGATTACCCCTTTGGTATATTGTGGCCATTGTATTTTCTGTCCTTCGCATTACGCCTTCTGATAACCCCTTTGGTATCTTGTGGCCATTGTATTTTCTGTCCTTAACATTACGACTTCTGATTACCTCTTTGGTATCGTGTGGCCATTGTATTTTCTGTCCTTAACATTACGCCTTCTGGTTACCCCTTTGGTATCTTGTGGCCATTGTATTTTCTGTCCTTCGTATTATGCCTTCTGATTACCCCTTTGGTATCTTGTGGTCATTGTATTTTTTGTCCTTAACATTACGCTTCTGATTACCCCTTTGGTATCTTGTGGCCATTGTATTTTCTGTCCTTCGCATTACGCCTTCTGATTATTCCTTTGGTATCTTGTGGCCATTGTATTTTCTGTCCTTAACATTACGCCTTCTGGTTACCCATTTGGTATCTTGTGGCCATTGTATTTTCTGTCCTTCGCATTACGCCTTCTGATTACCCCTTTGGTATCTTGTGGCCATTGTATTTTCTGTCCTTAACATTACGCCTTCTGATTATCCCTTTGGTATCTTGTGGCCATTGTATTTTCTGTCCTTAACATTACGCCTTCTGATTACCCCTTTGGTATCTTGTGGCCATTGTATTTTCTGTCCGTCGCATTACGCCTTCTGATTACCCCTTTGGTATCTTGTGGCCATTGTATTTTCTGTCCTTAACATTACGCCTTCTGATTACCACTTTGGTATCTTGTGGCCATTGTATTTTCTGTCCTTTTACATTACGCCTTCTGGTTACCCCTTTGGTATCTTGTGGCCATTGTATTTTCTGTCCTTAACATTACGCCTTCTGATTATCCCTTTGGTATCTTGTGGCCATTGTATTTTCTGTCCTTAACATTACGCCTTCTGAGTATCCCTTTGGTATCTTTTGGCCATTGTATTTTCTGTCCTTAACGTTACGCCTTCTGATTACCACTTTGGTATCTTGTGGCCATTGTATTTTCTGTCCTTAACATTACGCCTTCTGATTACCCCTTTGGTATCTTGTGGCCATTGTATTTTCTGTCCTTAACATTACGCCTTCTGATTACCCGTTTGGTATCTTGTGGCCATTGTATTTTCTGTCCTTAACATTACGCCTTCTGATTATCCCTTTGGTATCTTGTGGCCATTGTATTTTCTGTCCTTAACATTACGCCTTCTGATTACCCGTTTGGTATCTTGTGGCCATTGTATTTTCTGTCCTTAACATTACGCCTTCTGATTACCCCTTTGGTATCTTGTGGCCATTGTATTTTCTGTCCTTAACATTACGCCTTCTGATTATCCCTTTGGTATCTTGTGGCCATTGTATTTTCTGTCCTTCGTATTACGCCTTCTGATTACCCCTTTGGTATCTTGTGGTCATTGTATTTTTTGTCCTTAACATTACGCTTCTGATTACCCCTTTGGTATCTTGTGGCCATTGTATTTTCTGTCCTTCGCATTACGCCTTCTGATTATTCCTTTGGTATCTTGTGGCCATTGTATTTTCTGTCCTTAACATTACGCCTTCTGGTTACCCATTTGGTATCTTGTGGCCATTGTATTTTCTGTCCTTCGCATTACGCCTTCTGATTACCCCTTTGGTATCTTGTGGCCATTGTATTTTCTGTCCTTAACATTACGCCTTCTGATTATCCCTTTGGTATCTTGTGGCCATTGTATTTTCTGTCCTTAACATTACGCCTTCTGATTACCCCTTTGGTATCTTGTGGCCATTGTATTTTCTGTCCGTCGCATTACGCCTTCTGATTACCCCTTTGGTATCTTGTGGCCATTGTATTTTCTGTCCTTAACATTACGCCTTCTGATTACCACTTTGGTATCTTGTGGTCATTGTATTTTCTGTCCTTTTACATTACGCCTTCTGGTAACCCCTTTGGTATCTTGTGGCCATTGTATTTTCTGTCCTTAACATTACGCCTTCTGATTATCCCTTTGGTATCTTGTGGCCATTGTATTTTCTGTCCTTAACATTACGCCTTCTGAGTATCCCTTTGGTATCTTTTGGCCATTGTATTTTATGTCCTTAACGTTACGCCTTCTGATTACCACTTTGGTATATTGTGGCCATTGTATTTTCTGTCCTTAACATTACGCCTTCTGATTACCCCTTTGGTATCTTGTGGCCATTGTATTTTCTGTCCTTAACATTACGCCTTCTGATTACCCGTTTGGTATCTTGTGGCCATTGTATTTTCTGTCCTTAACATTACGCCTTCTGATTATCCCTTTGGTATCTTGTGGCCATTGTATTTTCTGTCCTTAACATTACGCCTTCTGATTACCCGTTTGGTATCTTGTGGCCATTGTATTTTCTGTCCTTAACATTACGCCTTCTGAGTATCCCTTTGGTATCTTGTGGCCATTGTATTTTCTGTCCTTAACATTACGCCTTCTGATTATCCCTTTGGTATATTGTGGCCATTGTATTTTCTGTCCTTAACATTACGCCTTCTGATTATCCCTTTGGTATCTTGTGGCCATTGTATTTTCTGTCCTTAACATTACGCCTTATGATTACCCCTTTCGTATCTTGTGGCCATTGTATTTTCTGTCCTTAACATTACGCCTTTTGATTATCCCTTTGGTATCTTGTGGCCATTGTATTTTCTGTCCTTAACATTCCGCCTTCCGATTACCCGTTTGGTATCTTGTGGCCATTGTATTTTCTGTCCTTAACATTACGCCTTCTGATTACCCCTTTGGTATCTTGTGGCCATTGTATTTTCTGTCCTTAACATTACGCCTTCTGATTATCCCTTTGGTATCTTGTGGCCATTGTATTTTCTGTCCTTAACATTACGCCTTCTGATTACCCCTTTGGTATCTTGTGGCCATTGTATTTTCTGTCCTTAACATTACGCCTTCTGATTATCCCTTTGGTATCTTGTGGCCATTGTATTTTCTGTCCTTCGTATTACGCCTTCTGATTACCCCTTTGGTATCTTGTGGTCATTGTATTTTTTGTCCTTAACATTACGCTTCTGATTACCCCTTTGGTATCTTGTGGCCATTGTATTTTCTGTCCTTCGCATTACGCCTTCTGATTATTCCTTTGGTATCTTGTGGCCATTGTATTTTCTGTCCTTAACATTACGCCTTCTGGTTACCCATTTGGTATCTTGTGGCCATTGTATTTTCTGTCCTTCGCATTACGCCTTCTGATTACCCCTTTGGTATCTTGTGGCCATTGTATTTTCTGTCCTTAACATTACGCCTTCTGATTATCCCTTTGGTATCTTGTGGCCATTGTATTTTCTGTCCTTAACATTACGCCTTCTGATTACCCCTTTGGTATCTTGTGGCCATTGTATTTTCTGTCCGTCGCATTACGCCTTCTGATTACCCCTTTGGTATCTTGTGGCCATTGTATTTTCTGTCCTTAACATTACGCCTTCTGATTACCACTTTGGTATCTTGTGGTCATTGTATTTTCTGTCCTTTTACATTACGCCTTCTGGTTACCCCTTTGGTATCTTGTGGCCATTGTATTTTCTGTCCTTAACATTACGCCTTCTGATTATCCCTTTGGTATCTTGTGGCCATTGTATTTTCTGTCCTTAACATTACGCCTTCTGAGTATCCCTTTGGTATCTTTTGGCCATTGTATTTTATGTCCTTAACGTTACGCCTTCTGATTACCACTTTGGTATATTGTGGCCATTGTATTTTCTGTCCTTAACATTACGCCTTCTGATTACCCCTTTGGTATCTTGTGGCCATTGTATTTTCTGTCCTTAACATTACGCCTTCTGATTACCCGTTTGGTATCTTGTGGCCATTGTATTTTCTGTCCTTAACATTACGCCTTCTGATTATCCCTTTGGTATCTTGTGGCCATTGTATTTTCTGTCCTTAACATTACGCCTTCTGATTACCCGTTTGGTATCTTGTGGCCATTGTATTTTCTGTCCTTAACATTACGCCTTCTGATTATCCCTTTGGTATCTTGTGGCCATTGTATTTTCTGTCCTTAACATTACGCCTTCTGATTATCCCTTTGGTATATTGTGGCCATTGTATTTTCTGTCCTTAACATTACGCCTTCTGATTATCCCTTTGGTATCTTGTGGCCATTGTATTTTCTGTCCTTAACATTACGCCTTATGATTACCCCTTTCGTATCTTGTGGCCATTGTATTTTCTGTCCTTAACATTACGCCTTTTGATTATCCCTTTGGTATCTTGTGGCCATTGTATTTTCTGTCCTTAACATTCCGCCTTCTGATTACCCGTTTGGTATCTTGTGGCCATTGTATTTTCTGTCCTTAACATTACGCCTTCTGATTACCCCTTTGGTATCTTGTGGCCATTGTATTTTCTGTCCTTAACATTACGCCTTCTGATTATCCCTTTGGTATCTTGTGGCCATTGTATTTTCTGTCCTTAACATTACGCCTTCTGATTACCCCTTTGGTATCTTGTGGCCATTGTATTTTCTGTCCTTAACATTACGCCTTCTGATTATCCCTTTGGTATCTTGTGGCCATTGTATTTTCTGTCCTTAACATTACGCCTTCTGATTACCCCTTTGGTATCTTGTGGCCATTGTATTTTCTGTCCTTAACATTACGCCTTCTGATTATCCCTTTGGTATCTTGTGGCCATTGTATTTTCTGTCCTTAACATTACGCCTTCTGATTACCACTTTGGTATCTTGTGGCCATTGTATTTTCTGTCCTTAACATTACGCCTTCTGGTTACCCCTTTGGTATCTTGTGGCCATTGTATTTTCTGCCCTTAACATTACGCCTTCTGATTATCCATTTGGTATCTTGTGGCCATTGTATGTTCTGCCCTTAACATTACGCCTTCTGATTACCCCTTTGGTATCTTGTGGCCATTGTATTTTCTGTCCTTAACATTACGCCTTCTGATTACCCATTTGGTATCTTGTGGCCATTGTATTTTCTGTCCTTAACATTACGCCTTCTGATTATCCCTTTGGTATGTTGTGGCCATTGTATTTTCTGTCCTTAACATTATGCCTTCTGATTACCCCTTTGGTATCTTGTGGCCATTGTATTTTCTGTCCTTAACATTACGCCTTCTGATTACCCGTTTGGTATCTTGTGGCCATTGTATTTTCTGTCCTTAACATTATGCCTTCTGATTATCCCTTTGGTATGTTGTGGCCATTGTATTTTCTGTCCTTAACATTATGCCTTCTGATTATCCCTTTGGTATGTTGTGGCCATTGTATTTTCTGTCCTTAACATTACGCCTTCTGATTACCCGTTTGGTATCTTGTGGCCATTGTATTTTCTGTCCTTAACATTATGCCTTCTGATTATCCCTTTGGTATCTTTTGCCATTGTATTTTCTGTCCTTAACATTACGCCTTCTGATTACCCCTTTGGTATCTTGTGGCCATTGTATTTTCTGTCCTTAACATTACGCCTTCTGATTATCCCTTTGGTATCTTGTGGCCATTGTATTTTCTGTCCTTAACATTACGCTTTCTGATTATCCCTTTGGTATCTTGTGGCCATTGTATTTTCTGTCCTTAACATTACGCCTTCTGGTTACCCCTTTGGTATCTTGTGGCTATTGTATTTTCTGTCCTTAACATTACGCCTTATGATTATCCCTTTGGTATGTTGTGGCCATTGTATTTTCTGCCCTTAACATTACGCCTTCTGATTATCCATTTGGTATCTTGTGGCCATTGTATTTTCTGCCCTTAACATTACGCCTTCTGATTACCCCTTTAGTAACTTGTGGCCATTGTATTTTCTGTCCTTAACATTACGCTTTCTGATTACCCCTTTGGTATCTTGTGGCCATTGTATTTTCTGTCCTTAACATTACGCCTTCTGGTTATCCCTTTGGTATGTTGTGGCCATTGTATTTTCTGTCCTTAACATTACGCCTTCTGATTACCCGTTTGGTATCTTGTGGCCATTGTATTTTCTGTCCTTAACATTATGCCTTCTAATTATCCCTTTGGTATCTTTTGCCATTGTATTTTCTGTCCTTAACATTACGCCTTCTGATTACCCCTTTGGTATCTTGTGGCCATTGTATTTTCTGTCCTTAACATTACGCCTTCTGATTACCCCTTTGGTATCTTGTGGCCATTGTATTTTCTGTCCTTAACATTACGCCTTCTGATTATCCCTTTGGTATCTTGTGGCCATTGTATTTTCTGTCCTTAACATTACGCCTTCTGATTACCACTTTGGTATATTGTGGCCATTGTATTTTCTGTCCTTAACATTACGCCTTCTGATTATCCCTTTGGTATCTTGTGGCCATTGTGTTTTCTGTCCTTAACATTACGCCTTCTGATTATCCCTTTGGTATCTTGTGGCCATTGTGTTTTCTGTCCTTAACATTACGCCTTCTGATTACCCGTTTGGTATCTTGTGGCCATTGTATTTTCTGTCCTTAACATTACGCCTTCTGATTACCCCTTTGGTATCTGGTGGCCATTGTATTTTCTGTCCTTCGCATTACGCCTTCTGATTACCCGTTTGGTATATTGTGGCCATTGTATTTTCTGTCCTTCGCATTACGCCTTCTGATTATCCCTTTGGTATCTTGTGGCCATTGTGTTTTCTGTCCTTAACATTACGCCTTCTGATTACCACTTTGGTATCTTGTGGCCATTGTATTTTCTGTCCTTAACATTATGCCTTCTGATTATCCCTTTGGTATGTTGTGGCCATTGTATTTTCTGTCCTTAACATTACGCCTTCTGATTACCCGTTTGGTATCTTGTGGCCATTGTATTTTCTGTCCTTAACATTATGCCTTCTGATTATCCCTTTGGTATCTTTTGCCATTGTATTTTCTGTCCTTAACATTACGCCTTCTGATTACCCCTTTGGTATCTTGTGGCCATTGTATTTTCTGTCCTTAACATTACGCCTTCTGATTATCCCTTTGGTATCTTGTGGCCATTGTATTTTCTGTCCTTAACATTACGCTTTCTGATTATCCCTTTGGTATCTTGTGGCCATTGTATTTTCTGTCCTTAACATTACGCCTTCTGGTTACCCCTTTGGTATCTTGTGGCTATTGTATTTTCTGTCCTTAACATTACGCCTTATGATTATCCCTTTGGTATGTTGTGGCCATTGTATTTTCTGCCCTTAACATTACGCCTTCTGATTATCCATTTGGTATCTTGTGGCCATTGTATTTTCTGCCCTTAACATTACGCCTTCTGATTACCCCTTTAGTAACTTGTGGCCATTGTATTTTCTGTCCTTAACATTACGCTTTCTGATTACCCCTTTGGTATCTTGTGGCCATTGTATTTTCTGTCCTTAACATTACGCCTTCTGATTATCCCTTTGGTATGTTGTGGCCATTGTATTTTCTGTCCTTAACATTACGCCTTCTGATTACCCGTTTGGTATCTTGTGGCCATTGTATTTTCTGTCCTTAACATTATGCCTTCTAATTATCCCTTTGGTATCTTTTGCCATTGTATTTTCTGTCCTTAACATTACGCCTTCTGATTACCCCTTTGGTATCTTGTGGCCATTGTATTTTCTGTCCTTAACATTACGCCTTCTGATTACCCCTTTGGTATCTTGTGGCCATTGTATTTTCTGTCCTTAACATTACGCCTTCTGATTATCCCTTTGGTATCTTGTGGCCATTGTATTTTCTGTCCTTAACATTACGCCTTCTGATTACCACTTTGGTATATTGTGGCCATTGTATTTTCTGTCCTTAACATTACGCCTTCTGATTATCCCTTTGGTATCTTGTGGCCATTGTGTTTTCTGTCCTTAACATTACGCCTTCTGATTATCCCTTTGGTATCTTGTGGCCATTGTGTTTTCTGTCCTTAACATTACGCCTTCTGATTACCCGTTTGGTATCTTGTGGCCATTGTATTTTCTGTCCTTAACATTACGCCTTCTGATTACCCCTTTGGTATCTGGTGGCCATTGTATTTTCTGTCCTTCGCATTACGCCTTCTGATTACCCGTTTGGTATCTTGTGGCCATTGTATTTTCTGTCCTTAACATTACGCCTTCTGATTACCCGTTTGGTATCTTGTGGCCATTGTATTTTCTGTCCTTAACATTACGCCTTCTGATTACCCGTTTGGTAACTTGTGGCCATTGTATTTTCTGTCCTTAACATTACGCCTTCTGATTACCCCTTTGGTATCTTGTGGCCATTGTATTTTCTGTCCTTAACATTACGCCTTCTGATTACCCCTTTGGTATCTTGTGGCCATTGTATTTTCTGTCTTTAACATTACGCCTTCTGATTACCCCTTTGGTATCTTGTGGCCATTGTATTTTCTGTCCTTAACATTACGCCTTCTGATTACCACTTTGGTATCTTGTGGCCATTGTATTTTCTGTCCTTAACATTACGCCTTCTGATTACCCGTTTGGTATCTTGTGGCCATTGTATTTTCTGTCCTTAACATTACGCCTTCTGATTACCCGTTTGGTATCTTGTGGCCATTGTATTTTCTGTCCTTAACATTACGCCTTCTGATTACCCCTTTGGTATCTTGTGGCCATTGTATTTTCTGTCCTTAACATTACGCCTTCTGATTACCCCTTTGGTATCTTGTGGCCATTGTATTTTCTGTCTTTAACATTACGCCTTCTGATTATCCCTTTGGTATCTTGTGGTCATTGTATTTTCTGTCCTTAACATTACGCCTTCTGATTATCCCTTTGGTATCTTGTGGCCATTGTATTTTCTGTCCTTAGCATTACGCCTTCTGATTACCCGTTTGGTATATTGTGGCCATTGTATTTTCTGTCCTTAACATTACGCCTTCTGATTACCCGTTTGGTATATTGTGGCCATTGTATTTTCTGTCCTTAACATTACGCCTTCTGATTACCCGTTTGGTATCTTGTGGCCATTGTATTTTCTGTCCTTAACATTACGCCTTCTGATTATCCCTTTGGTATCTTGTGGCCATTGTATTTTCTGTCCTTAACATTACGCCTTCTGATTACCCGTTTGGTATCTTGTGGCCATTGTATTTTCTGTCCTTAACATTACGCCTTCTCATTACCCGTTTGGTATCTTGTGGCCATTGTATTTTCTGTCCTTAACATTACGCCTTCTGATTACCCCTTTGGTATCTTGTGGCCATTGTATTTTCTGTCCTTAACATTACGCCTTCTGATTACCCGTTTGGTATCTTGTGGCCATTATATTTTCTGTCCTTAGCATTACGCCTTCTGATTATCCCTTTGGTATCTTGTGGCCATTGTATTTTCTGTCCTCCGCATTACGCCTTCTGATTATCCCTTTGGTATCTTGTGGCCATTGTATTTTCTGTCCTCCGCATTACGCCTTCTGATTATCCCTTTGGTATCTTGTGGCCATTGTATTTTCTGTCCTTAACATTCCGCCTTCCGATTACCCGTTTGGTATCTTGTGGCCATTGTATTTTCTGTCCTTAACATTACGCCTTCTGATTACCCCTTTGGTATCTTGTTGCCATTGTATTTTCTGTCCTTAACATTACGCCTTCTGATTATCCCTTTGGTATCTTGTGGCCATTGTATTTTCTGTCCTTTACATTACGCCTTCTGATTACCCCTTTGGTATCTTGTGGCCATTGTGTTTTCTGTCCTTAACATTACGCCTTCTGATTACCCCTTTGGTATCTTGTGGCCATTGTATTTTCTGTCCTTAACATTACGCCTTCTGATTACCCCTTTGGTATCTTGTGGCCATTGTATTTTCTGTCCTTAACATTACGCCTTCTGATTACCCCTTTGGTATCTTGTGGCCATTGTATTTTCTGTCTTTAACATTACGCCTTCTGATTACCCCTTTGGTATCTTGTGGCCATTGTATTTTCTGTCCTTAACATTACCCCTTCTGATTACCCCTTTAGTATCTTGTGGCCATTGTATTTTCTGTCCTTAACATTACGCCTTCTGATTACCCGTTTGGTATCTTGTGGCCATTGTATTTTCTGTCCTTAACATTACGCCTTCTGATTACCCGTTTGGTATCTTGTGGCCATTGTATTTTCTGTCCTTAACATTACGCCTTCTGATTACCCCTTTGGTATCTTGTGGCCATTGTATTTTCTGTCCTTAACATTACGCCTTCTGATTACCCCTTTGGTATCTTGTGGCCATTGTATTTTCTGTCTTTAACATTACGCCTTCTGATTATTCCTTTGGTATCTTGTGGTCATTGTATTTTCTGTCCTTAACATTACGCCTTCTGATTATCCTTTTGGTATCTTGTGGCCATTGTATTTTCTGTCCTTAGCATTACGCCTTCTGATTACCCGTTTGGTATATTGTGGCCATTGTATTTCCTGTCCTTAACATTACGCCTTCTGATTACCCGTTTGGTATATTGTGGCCATTGTATTTTCTGTCCTTAACATTACGCCTTCTGATTACCCGTTTGGTATCTTGTGGCCATTGTATTTTCTGTCCTTAACATTACGCCTTCTGATTATCCCTTTGGTATCTTGTGGCCATTGTATTTTCTGTCCTTAACATTACGCCTTCTGATTACCCGTTTGGTATCTTGTGGCCATTGTATTTTCTGTCCTTAACATTACGCCTTCTCATTACCCGTTTGGTATCTTGTGGCCATTGTATTTTCTGTCCTTAACATTACGACTTCTGATTACCCCTTTGGTATCTTGTGGCCATTGTATTTTCTGTCCTTAACATTACGCCTTCTGATTACCCGTTTGGTATCTTGTGGCCATTGTATTTTCTGTCCTTAGCATTACGCCTTCTGATTATCCCTTTGGTATCTTGTGGCCATTGTATTTTCTGTCCTCCGCATTACGCCTTCTGATTATCCCTTTGGTATCTTGTGGCCATTGTATTTTCTGTCCTCCGCATTACGCCTTCTGATTATCCCTTTGGTATCTTGTGGCCATTGTATTTTCTGTCCTTAACATTCCGCCGTCCGATTACCCGTTTGGTATCTTGTGGCCATTGTATTTTCTGTCCTTAACATTACGCCTTCTGATTACCCCTTTGGTATCTTGTGGCCATTGTATTTTCTGTCCTTAACATTACGCCTTCTGATTATCCCTTTGGTATCTTGTGGCCATTGTATTTTCTGTCCTTAACATTACGCCTTCTGATTACCCCTTTGGTATCTTGTGGCCATTGTGTTTTCTGTCCTTAACATAACGCCTTCTGATTATCCCTTTGGTATCTTGTGGCCATTGTATTTTCTGTCCTTAACATTACGCCTTCTGATTATCCCTTTGGTATCTTGTGGCCATTGTATTTTCTGTCCTTAACATTACGCCTTCTGATTATCCCTTTGGTATCTTGTGGCCATTGTATTTTCTGTCCTTAACATTACGCCTTCTGATTACCCATTTTGTTTCTTCAAGCTTTTCTTATTTCGATAATGATCATTTAAATCAAGCTCCATTATATACTCACTGTAAAGTATCGATCATTCAATTGTCTTTATAAAATATTTTGCTATATTCTTGTGTTTTTTTTTTTTATTTAGACATGCTGTTGTCCAACGCGATGTCCATATCAGATGATGTTCGTGTCGCTTAACAGTAATAGGTAGCAAATGGTTGGAGTATTTATAATTTACTTCAACAGTGATTTTATATGTCAACTATAAATCGTAAAACAGTGCCAACCATTGTGCTACTTATGTTTCAAACGCAGCCATACCTTATGAATGTGGACGTGAACTATGTTTTAATTCGGTCTTATGGTTTTAGAAAGTTTTAATGTTTGTTAATTGGTGACACCTGAACTAATTGATAGCGAAATCTTACAAGATTACGTGAGCTTACAAACACCATCTTCTAAAGAAAAGTATCTACAAATCGCAATTAAAAAAAACAGATTAAACAACAGATCAAATATAGATCATTTTTAAAATAGATAAAAATTAATGTACTTCTGATTGATATTCTATATATAATGCTTATCTAGACAGTTTCGTTAAATAAGAAGAGTTTGAAGATAGCAAAGGGGAATCAGAATCTGTAATTCGAAGGACAGACAACACAATGGATAAAAAAAAAGTACAAAAGGAGAAACAACGATCTACAAAGCATGCACATAAAACTAAAGATCGAGTAACACGAACTCTACTAGGGGATGATCTCAGATGCTCCGGAATGGTAAGCAGTTCCTGCTCCACTAGTGGCACCCGTCGTATGACTGAAACATGACAAATACAGAGTTTTGAAATTGCATATATTACTCCATTGAAGCTAATGTAATAACGATTAATCTATCAAATAGTGAAGAAAATATGTGTAAGCTTATCAAAGAAAAGCAAAAAGATGTCAAATGTTAAAGATTGAGCAACACAAACCCACTGAAAACTGGGGATGAACTCAGATGATGCGGTAGCAAAAGCAGTTCCTGCTTCACAATCGGATCCATCGTGTTACTCTTGATAAACATCCAGTGATTAGTCATGAATACGGATGGGATTTAACTACAATGAGTCATATGTGACACAGATATTCCGTCAGAATCACTGGTCATGATGGTAATCGCCAAACGTTCGAAATGATTACTTAAGCTTAAGCATAGTTTACTGCAAATCCATTTTTGAAAACCTTACACATTGTTTCTTGAAAACAATGGCAACAACAAAATCACCGAATCCCGGGCAATCCCGCAAAGGGAAAGCCAAAACTCATAAGTATATAAACAGACAAAATCAGTCAACAACCGGAAAACTGTGAAAACCGTAATGACCCTGACTTGGTACAGGCATTTCTAAAAAAAATGGTGGGTTGAATCAGATTTTAAAGCGCCAAACCTCCCCCTTTCATGACGGCTCAAAGTCTCCGGCTGTCACTACAACAGCATCCATAACAATATCCGAACAAAACAGGCAAAACAGTTGTCACAACAGTACCAAACTCAGTGAAGCGAATGTCAAAAACTTTCCTACGTCAGGGATTTATAACAATTATGATCATGGTCTTAGGAAAAGGTTTGATATTCCAAATCTGGAACTGGATCTTTCTTTTGCATTTTTGTTTTTAAGGCATCATCGATGCTAATATATGTGATATGCTAGGAATGCTCAACAGAAACTGCTCCCCTTTTGAGTACCATGAACATTAGCAAGGGAGATAATACACCCCAATAAACCATTTGCTGATTGCAAATATACAATTAGCTACTTGTTAGTGATTGTTTTTAGTAATAAGTAGTACCTTACACAAAGTAAACGTAAGAGAAAACCGAAGGGACTATGAATAATGGACAATCTAGATACAGGCAAACATTGGACACAAACCACAGAACGAAGACAAACAAAACCAAAAACCAAAACAACACAACACAAAAAATTGAAACGATGTGCAACAAGGACCCACTAAAGATAAACCGAGTGTGAAGTCTCCAAGTTTGATATCTCCTTTAAGATATCTAAATAGGAGCAATACAATTGATATTAGGGTGTGTGTTTACAAACATTGGTGTTTTTTTTTGTTTCGAGGGTATATTAAGGTTACCCGGATATGCTTTTCGTTTGTGTCATTTTGATTCCTATACGTTTAGCATGTGACTAATGATACAATGAATCTGCTTTCGAATAAATATCAGTGTGCATGCTTATCGTATAGCCCGTTGGTACAATGTATGGCCGACATCAAAATAATCACCAGCACACACCCAATTAAATCTCCCTTTTTCGCAGTATCATTTGCAACCACCATTTCAGCATTTAATCATTCACAATCAACTTTATGAAAACAAATTGTCATACCTCTCTAGCTCTCATCATGCACATGTCCACTTTCTCAATGCATACGTTGTACACTTTTGCAGTGCTGACAGTTTTTTTGTTCTATTTGCGGAATGAAAGTTTGCGTAGAACCAATCAACGATGAGCTGGAGGCCCAGCCTGAGGAAAATAATAACTCCATTTTTGAAATGTGTATTTGTGAACCTTCACATCATAGTAATTCACATCAGAGAGCCTCATGACCATAGACTAGACTCCTCTGAAAATCCTATTATCTGACAAAAAAGCATCTGTTAATGTTGACAACAGCTGACAACATAACCTCTTTATTGAATGTTTTAGTACAAAAAGGTGGATTATGCCAATCGTGGTTTTGCTTTGAGTGTCTCAACTATTAGCAAAGCTCATCTTTCGATTTTAAGCGTACCTGATGAAGATTATTCCAGAAACGCGTCGTGAGCACGAATTTTGATATCTACGGGTTTTTTTGTTTTTTGTTCGTTTTTTTTTTTTGCCTTGTGACCGTTTACAGCAAAACGAAAAACCATCTCTCGCTTCACACAAGTAAGTACAAAAATCAAAGACATATGCAGGTGGAAATCTAGGCTTGAGACGTGTGCAAAAATAAATCAGCTTATGGGATTCCAACATAGATTAGCTTCCACTCGAAAAGACCACACATTACTGCAAAATGAATGACAACATAAGCATGGACAGTATAATAGTAGGTACGTGAATGATCAATACTTCAATATTACCAAAACATTACCATAGCTTAAATTTGATGCCAATGTATTCACAAGTACTGAATAGGAATACCAATTAAACGTGTATGGAAAGACCACGTACATTCTAAGCCCAGGCATCCTACATATGTTTTTCCTGATACAAGAAACATTTGAAGATACCAAAGGGATTATCAGAGGCCGTAAATCGAAGACAGACAAAAATTATATTGGCCAACAGAAAAAGAGAAAAAAAAGACAAGCTACTGTCAACAAAAGACTATGCACTATATCAAGCAACACGAATCCAACTAAAAACTGGAAGTGAATCCATATGTTCTGAGAGGGTAAGCAGTTCATGCTTCATTAGAGAGACCCGTGCTGTTACCCCTTTTAAATATCCGGTCATAAGTCATGAACGAGGAGAGGACTTTATTAAGACACAAAAGAACATATTCGAGGTCATCTGTGACAGAAACATTTCATAACGGTTAAACAATTCATGATGGCGATCGTAAAACATTCGAAATGATTATTTCAACCTAAACATAGACAATAATAATAGTTCATTTTAGACAAACCTTTTCCATTGTTTCATGAGAAAGATGAGTAATTATCATGATATTCGTCTACAATTAACGGTAGATAGTCCATAGTCTGGAGATTAACCTCTTTTTTCGTTCATATTTGGATATTGGGGTACCATCGATGCTTAGACATACGACCTGCTAGGAATGTTCAACAAAAAATGTTCTCGTTTTGAGTACCCAGAACATTATCAAAGGGAGATAATACACCCTGATGAATCATTCACTGATTGCAGCCAGACAATTAACTACTTGTTGGAAATAAGTAATGCCATACACAAAGTAAAATGTCAGAGAAAATCGAAAGGGCTATCAGGAATTGACAATTCAGTGACACAGGAAACATTGGGTACAAGACACACACCAATAAAAAACACAAACCTGGTAACTGGAAACTAATAAGATGGACAATACGGTCCAAGCCATAAACACAAGGATCAAATCTCAGTTTGAAATCACATTTAGGGTGTTTTAATAGGAGTGGGTACCGTTGGTGGTAAAGGGTGTGTGCTTCGGAACATTGACATTGTTGGTAATGAAGGTACATTAAGGATACCCGGATATGCTTTTATCTGTGTATCAATTTGATGCATTTCCCTTCGACATGTAACAGTCGTATTTGGGAAGCAAAGTTGATTTCTCAATGCATACAAATATACACATGTAAGCTTGTTGCATAACCTATAACCTCTTGATACAATGCATGAACGACAACAAAATAAACACAAACATCCAGCTTGATCTGCTTCTGTCTCAACATGACATGTAATCATCATTTCAACATTGCCTCAAATAAGATCTTTCGAAATGTTGTCCTACCTGCTGTCTAGTTCTCATTATACCCATGTCCACTTCTCAATGATAGTAACATATTTTAATGCATACCTTGTATACTTTTACAGTGATAAAAAAATTTTGCTCAAGAATTATTAGTGGGAACGGAAGCTTACGTGGAACCAATCAACGATAGGCTAGAAGCCCTGACTGAGGAAAGCATTAAATTCCTTTTGAAATGTTTGTTTGACCCTTAATGGTCATCTGACAATCTCTTGACCATCATCTGACAAAACAAGTATCTTTTAATGTTGACAACAGCTGAAACCATGAACTCGTTTTTAAATGTTCTACTACTAAAAAGAGGGATGAGGTCAATTCTGGTCTTCTGTGTCAATAAATACATGTAGTCCATTGTGTTCCTTGATTGATCGTCTCATCTATTAATAAAGTGCTACCCTGTAACCTTTCAGAACACGAAAGGAAAAGTCAACAACTCCACCAATAACAACAGAGCAAACAACCACCTCTCACCTCAACCAATTTAGCACAAACATACCATGGCATGTTGCGTTTGAAATCCAGGTCCTCGCTTGGGTCATAAATGAAAATGTGGCTGGGTTACACCAGATGTGATCCCAACCCCTAATCCCCTTTTCATATTTGAACCTCCAACACTAATACAGATATAAAGCCGAAAAAACTGAGCAGATTCGCTTCAATTAGAAAATACCACACCCTATCACAAAAATGTATGACAACATAAACCTAGACAGTGCAATAGCAGTCAGTGAATGTTAATACATAAAGAATAGTTGATAACAATTTATTTACAAACACTAACAACTGGCACATTAATCAAATGTGCTTGGAAAGACCCTACACTTGCTAAATCCAGGCACCATACATGCTTTTATCTTGATACAAGGAACAATTGAAGATACTAAAGGGGGTAATCAGAAACCGTAAATCGAAGAAAGACAAAATATAATGGCCAAAAAACAAAACAAATAAAAAACAAAACAAAACAAACCAAACAACAAAACACAAAAAAAACAAAAACAAAAACAAACAAACAATGGTATACAAAACACTATGCACTATATATTGATTAACACAAATCCCACTAAAACCTGAGGGCAATTTATGCTCCATAAGAGGGAACCATCGTGTTAATCATGATACATATCTGGCAATAAGTCATGAACGAGGACAAGATTTGACTAGAACAAGTAGAACATATTCGTGGTCATCTGTGACAGAAACATTTCATAACGGTTAAACAATTCATGATTGCAACAGTGAAACACTCTGAATGATGACTTCAACAAATACATAGATTATAATAGTAGTCCATTTCAGACAAACCTTTTGAATTGTTTCTTAAATGAAATTGATAACTATTGTGGTCTTCGTCTAAAAATAAGTTTGGAATTTCCAGAATCCGGAGATCAGGACTCTTTTTCCCATTTTTGGTTTTATGGTATCATCGATGTTAATATATAGGACCTGCTAGACATGTGCAACACACACTAGACCCATTGGAGTACCCTGAACAAATATCAAAGGGAGATAACACACCCTTGCGCACCATTTACTGAGTGCAGTCAGACAAAATAAGTCTTGAGACGAGTCTCCCTTTTCCATTTTTGATTTGTAGGGTACTCTCGAAGTTAATGCTAACTACTTGCTAGGTATATTCAACACTTAGTAGTCTCGTTTTGAATACTCTGAACCATTTGAAAAGGGAGTGTACCTAATGATTACAACCATACAATAAAATCTGACTCAACCCACCATTTCTTTAGAAATGCTTGTACCCAGGCAGGGTCATTACAGTTTTCACAGTTTTCCGGTTGTTGACTGATTTTGTCTGTTTATATAATTATGAGTTTTGACTTTCCCTTTGTAAGATTGTTCGGTAATTTTGTTATTACCCTTATAAACTACTTGTTAATGATTACTAAATAATACCTATGTCCTTGCACAAAGTAAACGTCAAAGAAACCCGAAGGGACAATCAGAAATGGACAATCAAGAGACACTGTCAATATTGGTCACAAGACACACAACGTTGACCAAACAAAACAAAAACAAAACAAACACAAAACACCACACAACACGAGAAACTAATACGGTTCAAACCAATACAACATGTGTGAAATCAAAGCTTGAAATCGCCCTTAAGGTATCATAGTACGAGGGGGTATAACTGATAGTAAAGGGGGTGTGTTCACTGACATTGTTATTGTTTGTAGCGAGGGCACATCAAGGCTACTTAGATGTAAGCTTTTTGTTTGTATCATTTTGCTCCACTTCCGTTTAACATGTGACGACTCGGATTTGGGAAACAATGTGCATTGCTAAGTGCTTGATCCTACTTTCGCATAAACATCATTGTGCAAACTTATAAAATAATCTCTTGGTACAATGCATGAATGACAACATAATTATCATCAACAAACATCCAGTTTATTCTGTTTCTATCTGAACATGACCTACATTCATCATTTCAACATTGATTCAAATAAAATCTCTTTTACGAGAATGTTGTCCTACCTTATGTCTCGCTCTCATTATACCCATGTCCACTCTTCAATGATAGTAAAATATCTCAATGCATACTATGTACACTTTTGCAGTGTTGACAGTTTTTTTTGCGCAAGAAGTAATCGTGGGAACGGAAGTTCGCGTAGAACCAATCAACGATGAGCTGGAGGTCCAAACTTAGGAAACAATTAATCACCTTTTAACCTTTTAGCGTTCAAATAATAGTATTTGACACCTTAGAGCCTCACGACCATCTACCATACTCGTCTGATATGTGGACTTGTGGCCAGTCGTATGTTAATGCTGACAACATCTGATTACATAACCTCGCTTTACAGCCAAAAAGGGGGATGAGGCCAATCTTGGATTTGCTTTGTCCTAATTGGGTCAACACACATTTTTTTTTTTATTGTTTGACCGTCTCAAATATTAATAGAGCATTGTCATGCGACCACTTACAACAATATGGATTCAATAACTGCAGATAAATGTTGGAATACAGTAGGTTTTTTCTCGTTGCCCTACTCTGAGTGAACCCGTGGGGGAAGGATTAGAAAAATGTCCCTGCTTATTGATACAACTCCTTCTAAAGCGACATCAATTAATTGCACGGTACGAGTCAAATCCATATGTTATCCTTAGGACGCGACATTAGCGTCCTAAGTAGGGAAAATGCAACGCCCACTGCATGCAAGAGAGCAACACTGTGTAAGAAGTAATCATTGGCCACCCATTACAAGACAAACGTGGGCGGCCACATCTATAATATCCCCTGTGATAATGGCGATTGGTACCTCCTCCCATAGGCCAATGTCAGACCAACGTGTCCTTGTGGCAATCAATCTCTTATTTCCTCCCATAAGGCTATCCAAGTTTCAATTTTGTTGTAATCATTTAACAGCAGATTGTCTGTCATTGTCTGTCATTGTCTGTCATTGATTTATCATTCTTATTAATGCCACCATTTGCAAATAGTTGTGATTTAGACATGCAAGTTTTTTTAATGACAAAATTCAGCAACATGTCGAACAATGTAGATGGACACATGACAATATTAACTAAACGGCATAAAAACATAATATAAATGGCTCACAATATCAAGAGAGAAGCTGGACTTCATGTAATACAACAAAAGTCAAATGTTCTTGGTTTCAAATTCAATAATTTTTGTAATTTCATTTTTGTTTTTGTTTCTGGTTCCAAATCCAATATATATAAGATACAGGCAAACCTGTCTATAAAGGGCATCTCTATATAGCAAATCACTGTCTATAAAGGACAGTCTCATTTTCCCTATTAATGATATATAACTTTAATCTGTATATAAGAGAAACTGCTCATAAAGGCCACATTTTCAGGTTCATATTAGTGGCCTTTAAATACAGGTTTATACATCTTTGTGTAAATCAATATTACTCCAGTGAACATTAGGCCGAGAACATATGCGACAATACTCTGCATGCTGTATGCATATTAAGTCTTCATGGGGTAGTGCATAACATAATATTTATTTGACTCAATAAGTACATTAAATATTAGAAAACAACATTTAACAATATCTTTAGAAAAACTTGGAGTCACAAACTTGAAATAAAAAAACTTCAATATACAATAATGACTTCATTGTCATGGAAACTATTATTCAGTCTGGATATTATCACTTTTATTTCATCTCGCACCATATTTTCTAAGAAATACATCTTGCTCTTCAGAATTTTAAACTGTAAAAAAATAGATTCTACTAGCCATATTATGCATTAAGGTGTGGAAAAGAAAATATTGTATTATTCTCCTAATAATTAAAATTTGATAATAGAAAGCATGTTTATAAATATTAGTTTACACGGAGAACCTCCAAAGTAGGATAAATTGAAATTATTTTATTGGATTTATGGAATGCATATAGACATGCGATTGTTTTCATTCTATCAATTATTATTTTAAAATAAATTTGAAATTTGACAGGTAAACTCCACAGTATAAATTTTATCCATAAAAATGTGTTTTCTGTTCATGTTAATAATCTTTTTTTCTGATTAAAAAAATGTATGCTGTCTTTAGTTTATTTTAGTTTCTATAGTTACTATAATGATTTAGAAAAAAAAAGTTATTAACTACATTTGATACAGAAAAAACAAATCGATTATTAGCCATTAATAGGGTATCCATAATTCTTCAACAAAGACCGACAACTCTGTAACTATGATGTTATTTAAATTTTCCTGGTTCATCTCGTTGGGGTCGACAACCACTGAAGATGTTTTACATATTAGAAAGTTTGAAGATATCAAATGGCCATTGAGAAGAGAGGGAACTTCATATCATTTTTGTTCAATTCTATTGTATATATAGTCAAACCTGTCCATGCGGTCACCTCTATTAAGCAGTCACCTGTATTAAAAGGTCGCATTTTTCCCGTCCTGTCATATATCATTTCATATGAATTGAACCTCTTTTAAGAGGTCACCTGTCTTATAAGGCCGCTTTTTCTTTGTCCCAAAGGTGACCTCTTAATACAGGTTTGACTATATTTGACAATAAAATATGTTTAAATAAAAGAAGCTGTAAATCGAGGGACAGAAAAATAACAAGGCACAGAAAACTAAAAATGGAGGAAAACGAACCGTACTAAACACTGGGGACGAACTCATATGCTCCAGAAGATTAAATAGCTCCTGCTGCCTTAGTGGCATCCGTCGTGGTACTCTTGTTGTAAATTCTTTAATAAGTCATAAAAGAGTAAAAGAGGACATGATTGACTAAAACAAACGGAACATTTAAATATGTGGTTAGCAGCAAGGTCGATCTTAAAGCACTTGGACCAATTGTTCCCAATTGTGCCCCACGCTTGAGTTATCAACTCTCAGCTGTTCAAGTACACACAACAACATACTGCATATACAGAGAACAACATTGGGCCCCGCACCTCCTAAGACCGGTCCTGGTCAGCAGGAGCATAATCCACATTGGTATATTAACAACCGACTATACACCAATGACCCCCCCCCTCCCCGGGATATAAGTTACAATATCGCTTCAGTGTACCTATCAAGTACGACATCCGAGGTGCTGGAGATGACTTGAGAACTGTTGCCTGAGGCCCGAAACATGCACACAACCACAAATCCACTGAAGATGATAATGTCACCATTAAAAAATTTGGGCACAACATTGTTTTGAAAGAAATACAGCATTTGACAGGAATGACGCACTGCGCATCGTTCTCGGGCATGGAACAGTTCGGATCCAGAATTAGGGGAACAGTCAACTATTTCACTCCGCCGGCTATTTTAAAAATTTTCTTGTAATCAGTTAAAAATATAGCATATGAAAAATATATACTATAGGTTAATAAAAACCAATAACCCTACCCACGACTCCATCATATTTATGGGGGTTGTGATTAAGCTATTGTTTTTTTACTCATATGTAAAAAAAAAAAAATCCCAAGTCCATATAGTGGTTTCTTTTTAGCAATTTTGTAGATCATTGTTTGTTCCGTTGCTTTTGACCTTTACATTGTCTGTCCTTTGAGTTTCGGTTTTTGACTATACTTTTAGTAACTTCAAACATTTCTTATAATATTCTGAATTATGAATTAGTAAATACAGAAATAAAAATCTTTACCTGAGATTGAGATGGTTCTACTTCCATGAATCGTTTCTCCTTCAATGCTGTATAAATTATTTTATTATTTTCAAAACGCAGAAAGAAGTAATGATGACGTTGCATTAACTGACTGTTACAACGCAGAACACGTTTTGTTACAGTCATTACGTGACCGGCACTCCTTAAAAATGTTGCGAAATATCAAATCATAAAAAAAGTTTTTACAACGCAAAAATGGGTTGAAACAGTGTAAATTTAAAGGACTAAATCTTGAAACTAAATAGTTCCGTTGCTATAAGTTAAATAGTCTTTATTCGCACTTGTGTTTTTTCTTTGCAACTATTTTGCTACATTTTGTTTTGAGAGTTCAGAATGGTACACATAAGACATTCAGTAGTTATCCATACATTAAATATGGAATTTTTTCTTGCAGAACCATAACATTTTGCGTTGTTATTGCCAAGAAAAAAAAAGGTGTGTTCTACTTCTAACATGTTGAAATTTTATATACTATTAGTGCTAATGTCGATATATATATTTCAAATTATCAAGCTAGGCATATCACATCGTCTAATATGTTCTACTGCACGTATTACGGATAACTCAAACAATAAAGGCATTTTTCAAAAAATATATCGATCGTAAAAAATGTTGAAAATAATAAAATTCAATACAATTATATAATAAATAAAACAAAATGTAACTCACGTTCAAAGTTATAATATGCATATCCTTTTTATCCGTCATAATATGAAGTCATAAACACGTGGCTTCACATTTTGTTTTGTATTTATAGTAAATGAAACCCGTCAACAATTTCTGATTGGCTACCTACAGACACACATTTTAAAAATAGTAACAAAGTGGAAAAAATGATGTTTATTTACGTTTTAAATGTCGGTTTGTTTACGTGTCATCGTGACTTCTGTCACGTGGCCCTCGACAACAATTACAGTAGGTGAGGGGAACAATATACAATTGTCAATAAAAATGTCTATTGAAGAATTATGAATATTCTAGTATGACCTAGTTTATTATTACAGTTGAAGTCTGTTAAAAATTTTAAAATGCAAATGTATTGCATTAGTGTGCTATTACTCTGTGAATAAAATAAATAAATAAATAAATATGAACACGTGTGTACATGTATAGTGCAACTAAATTATTTATAATAATACTCCCTCAAACCAAATGTGTTGTAAACTATTGTCAGATGGCTAAGCATGTGCTAGGGGGCCGTCGTGGCCGTGATCGTATAATAGTTGGATTTACAACTGCCTATGCAATCAGTGCCTATCACCGCTGATGTTGTGAGTTCGAATCTCGATCAGGGAGAGGTGTACAACATTATGTGATAAAGTTACTTGTGACATGTCGGTGGATTTCTGCGGATCCTCCGGTTCTCCACCAATAAAACTGACCGCTACGATCTAACTGATATATTGTTGAAAGTGGCGTTAAACACCATCAAACAACAAATAAACAACTAAACATGTGTTAAATAGTTCAGGTATTTTTACTCTAGTGAGTGGTTGTTGTTTAACACCAACTCAGCAATTTTTCAGCAATATCATGGCGAGAGCTAGTTATTTTTCAAAGATTTGATTTGTACTAGTTGGAGACCAACACCCTTGGCTGGATTTTTATAGTGCCAGCTCACTGAAACAACAGTCCGCGGATAAACATATCCCCACACTCGGACACACTATCCTGATTCAAAGCTAACCAGTCTTTGCTCTTTCTGTTTAATTCTGCGTGCTTAGCAAGACGCAACAAATACCAATTTCTTAGTCTTTGGTTTGACCCAATGGGGGCTCGAACCCACAGTCCATCACACTCCAGACGAGCACACTAATCATTACTCCACCAATGCGCATATATTTTGATTTTAAGATGAAAGAATCCACCTAATCTTGGCCTGTAACTATAGCAGGTATTGATACTGTTTTAATGCTAAGGTACTTACTACAGGGTCAACTGTCACTAGGACAACAAGAAGCTTTGGTATTTCAATTACAGCTGTTTTAAAATCAGCTGGCTTATAAGACTATACGTTTTTGTTTACAATATTCAAGAGTTCCTACTGATTACCATTCCAGAGAACCTGAGTTCGTTCCCAGTTTTCATGTGGGCTCGTGTTGCTCAATAGCTAGTGATCATCCGGTGGATGGATAGCTGTATACCAAAAGAAGAAGAATTAGTTTTCTGTGTATTGTTTTGTGGCACATTGTTTGTCTTTTTGTTATTCTTCTTCTTATCCATTGTAATTAATTGTGTGTCCTTTGCGACTTCTGATTACCCGCTTATGTTCTGTGATTTACGACTTCTGATTACCCGTTTTTGGTCCTGTGATTTACGGCTTCTGATTACCCGTTTATGTCCTTGATTTACGACTTCTGATTACCCGTTTATGTCCTGTGATTTACGACTTCTGATTACCCGTTTATGTCCTGTGATTTACGACTTCTGATTACCCATTTATGTCCTGTGATTTACGACTTCTGATTACCCGTTTATGTCCTGTGATTTACGACTTCTGATTACCCGTTTATGTCCTGTGATTTACGACTTCTGATTACCCGTTTAATTAGTATCGTCACACTTTTCTTATATAATATACATGTTTATCAATAATGTAGAGAATGTATTTGCACATTAGGTGATGCACGAGTGATTTATCGAAGGAATTTTCGTGGGAAAATTGAGATATTTAAAATTGCGTTCAAGACATGTATGCACTCGAGTATGTCTGCTTACGTGTGTGCTGTGTGGATAGCCATTTAAGAGGACAATTATTCTGAAAGATCCCGAAAATAACCCCAAAATATTAATTTACAATCAGCACTATTTTTTAAAAGTCATTGTGTCTTTTCATTCATAAAAAGCATAGTAAACATCACGACCTTGAACTTCACCCACATATTTCTCTTCCTGACATTGTCATTCAGTTAGTTCAGACCCCCAACATATTTGTCAATAATATTCGTGTGGCGGTGTCTAAATTAATAAAAATCATTTTATTGCTATTTTTTTTATTGAATTTAGTTTAACGAAATAATATTCATATCAAAATACTCAATTATTATATAGCAAATTATATACATGTTCCAAAAATAAACCAGTAATCGTGTCTGCAAATTAGGTCTACTTTCGTTTTACGGTTAACATACAACGCAGTTGTGTCGACCGAGCATATGTCTAAACGTTAAAATGCTTACATTGCAAAATACTGCATTTAATGCTAATTTTATCCCATATTTTTCCTGGAATTAAATTATGGAATCTTATTATATGGTAAGTTTTCATGGGGAAAAGGTGAAAACTGTAGATGCCTCAAAATTGCATCAGTTTTTTTTAACCAGTACGTTATTTTAAATAGTTTGCAAACGTCCAAATTTTCGGACAAAACGGTCATGGAACTAAAATCTACTTTTAGATTATTTTTTTTAACAATGTAGTACAATCGAAGTTTACTATTTTTTTCTTGCAATATGGAAATTATTTTTCTTTTGATAATCTGTGCTATAAAATACAATATTTTCAGACGCGACCCGAAAACTGTCAATATTTATTTTATTTGACATCTGGACAATGGCTGGAATACAGTTGATGGAACCCAAGAATGGAAGCCACATTAAAAACAAGCTCTTCGGAAGGGTAAATGCAATTTTACAAATGAATAGACCGAATAATCTGTCTCTTGTGTGTCTATATTTGACATTATATATTTCCTTTTTATTGTTTGGACATTTTTTTTTTTTTTTTTTTTTTTTTTTTGGACACTTGGTGTAAAAAAAAATGTCCAAATAATGAAAAGGAAATATATAATGACAAATATATAGACACACAAGAGACAGATTATTCGGTCTAGCAAATGAATTGAACAGTCATCTAGTCACGTAGGCGAATACATCATCAATGGGCGGAACGTTTACTGATGTTTGTGTATTTTGTTATAAAAAAAAAGGTTGCCATGTATTTTTTGTGTGTAAATCAGAAGCAAACGTTTATTTCATGAGCAGACCACCAAGATTATCATGGCTACCAGACAAACCATTGCTATGCAAGTACTAGGTAGGATAATATGTTTCTAAACTTTTTTTCATTTTCTCTGATGGCCTTACCACGCTTTGTTCGGAAATAATTTTTTTCATAAAGGCCTGCATTGTAAAGTGTCGTCTCATTGATACCATAGTAATTAGTTTGACAGTTATTGGTTCGACACTCGGTGAAAGAGAAACGCTTATTGACAGTCAGGCATAAACCAATATACGCCCGAGTTCATACCCAGTTTTTAGTGGGGTTCGTGTTACTCGATCTTTAGTTTTCTGTGTAGTGTTTTGTAGATCGTTGTTTCTTCTTTTGTCCTTTTCATTTGGCCATTGTGTTGTCTGTCCTTTTCATTTGGCCATTGTGTTGTCTGTTCTTTTCATTTGGCCATTGTGTTGTTTGTTCTTTTCATTTGGCCATTGTGTTGTCTGTTCTTTTCATTTGGCCATTGTGTTGTCTGTTCTTTTCATTTGGCCATTGTGTTGTCTGTTTTTTTCATTTGGCCATTGTGTTGTCTGTTCTTTTCATTTGACCATTGTGTTGTCTGTCCTTTTCATTTGGCCATTGTGTTGTTTGTTCTTTTCATTTGGCCATTGTGTTGTTTGTTCTTTTCATTTGGCCATTGTGTTGTTTGTTCTTTTCAATGTTGTTTGTTCTTTTCATTTGACCATTGTGTTGTCTGTTCTTTTCATTTGGCCATTGTGTTGTCTTTTCTTTTCATTTGGCCATTGTGTTGTCTGTTCTTTTCATTTGGCCATTGTGTTGTCTGTTCTTTTCATTTGGCCATTGTGTTGTCTGTTCTTTTCATTTGGCCATTGTGTTGTCTGTTCTTTTCTTTTGGCCATTGTGTTGTCTGTTCTTTTCATTTGGTCATTGTGTTGTCTGTTCTTTTCATTTGGCCATTGTGTTGTCTGTCCTTTTCATTTGGCCATTGTGTTGTCTGTTCTTTTCATTTGGCCATTGTGTTGTCTGTCCTTTTAATTTGGCCATTGTGTTGTCTGTTCTTTTCATTTGGCCATTGTGTTGTCTGTTCTTTTCATTTGGCCATTGTGTTGTTTGTTCTTTTCATTTGGCCATTGTGTTGTCTGTTCTTTTCATTTGGCCATTGTGTTGTCTGTTCTTTTAATTTGGCCATTGTGTTGTCTGTTCTTTTCATTTGGCCATTGTGTTGTCTGTTCTTTTCATTTGGCCATTGTGTTGTCTGTTTTTTTCATTTGGCCATTGTGTTGTTTGTTCTTTTCAATGTTGTTTGTTCTTTTCATTTGACCATTGTGTTGTCTGTTCTTTTCATTTGGCCATTGTGTTGTCTTTTCTTTTCATTTGGCCATTGTGTTGTCTGTTCTTTTCATTTGGCCATTGTGTTGTCTGTTCTTTTCATTTGGCCATTGTGTTGTCTGTTCTTTTCATTTGGCCATTGTGTTGTTTGTTATTTTCATTTGACCATTGTGTTGTTTGTTCTTTTCATTTGGCCATTGTGTTGTCTGTTCTTTTCATTTGGCCATTGTGTTGTCTGTTCTTTTCATTTGGCCATTGTCTTGTCTGTTCTTTTCATTTGGCCATTGTGTTGTCTGTTCTTTTCATTTGGCCATTGTGTTGTTTGTTCTTTTCGTTTGGCCATTATGTTGTTTGTTCTTTTCAGTGTTGTCTGTCCTTTTCATTTGGCCATTGTGTTGTCTGTTCTTTTCATTTGGCCATTGTGTTGTTTGTTATTTTCATTTGACCATTGTGTTGTTTGTTCTTTTCATTTGGCCATTGTGTTGTTTGTTCTTTTCATTTGATCATTGTGTTGTTTGTTCTTTTCAATGTTGTTTGTTCTTTTCATTTGACCATTGTGTTGTCTGTTCTTTTCATTTGGCCATTGTGTTGTCTTTTCTTTTCATTTGGCCATTGTGTTGTCTGTTCTTTTCATTTGGCCATTGTGTTGTCTGTTCTTTTCATTTGGCCATTGTCTTGTCTGTTCTTTTCATTTGGCCATTGTGTTGTCTGTTCTTTTCATTTGGCCATTGTGTTGTCTGTTCTTTTCATTTGGCCATTGTGTTGTCTGTCCTTTTCATTTGGCCATTGTGTTGTCTGTTCTTTTCATTTGGCCATTGTGTTGTCTGTTCTTTTCATTTGGCCATTGTGTTGTTTGTTCTTTTCATTTGGCTATTGTGTTGTTTGTTCTTTTCAGCGTTGTCTGTCCTTTTCATTTGGCCATTGTGTTGTCTGTTCTTTTCATTTGGCCATTGTGTTGTTTGTTCTTTTCATTTGGCCATTGTGTTGTTTGTTCTTTTCATTTGATCATTGTGTTGTTTGTTCTTTTCAATGTTGTTTGTTCTTTTCATTTGACCATTGTGTTGTCTGTTCTTTTCATTTGGCCATTGTGTTGTCATTTCTTTTCATTTGGCCATTGTGTTGTCTGTTCTTTTCATTTGGCCATTGTGTTGTCTGTTCTTTTCATTTGGCCATTGTGTTGTCTGTTCTTTTTATTTGGCCATTGTGTTGTCTGTTCTTTTCATTTGGCCATTGTGTTGTCTGTCCTTTTCATTTGGCCATTGTGTTGTCTGTTCTTTTCATTTGGCCATTGTGTTGTCTGTTCTTTTCATTTGGCCATTGTGTTGTCTGTTCTTTTCATTTGGCCATTGTGTTGTTTGTTCTTTTTATTTGGCTATTGTGTTGTTTGTTCTTTTCAGTGTTGTCTGTCCTTTTCATTTGGCCATTGTGTTGTCTGTTCTTTTCATTTGGCCATTGTGTTGTTTGTTCTTTTCATTTGACCATTGTGTTGTTTGTTCTTTTCATTTGGCCATTGTGTTGTCTGTTCTTTTCATATGGCCATTGTGTTGTCTGTTCTTTTCACTTGGCCATTGTGTTGTCTGTTTTTTTCATTTGGCCATTGTGTTTTCTGCTCTTTTCATTTGGCCATTGTGTTGTTTGTTCTTTTCATTTGGCCATTGTGTTGTCTGTTCTTTTCATTTGGCCATTGTGTTGTCTGTCCTTTTCATTTGGCCATTGTGTTGTCTGTTCCTTTCATTTGGCCATTGTGTTGTCTGTCCTTTTCATTTGGCCATTGTGTTGTCTGTTCTTTTCATTTGGCCATTGTGTTGTCTGTCCTTTTCATTTGGCCATTGTGTTGTCTGTCGTTTTCACTTGGCCATTGTGTTGTCTGTCCTTTTCATTTTGCCATTGTGTTGTCTGTCCTTTTCATTTGGCCATTGTGTTGTCTGTTCTTTTCATTTGGCCATTGTGTTGTCTGTTCTTTTCATTTCGCCATTGTGTTGTTTGTTCTTTTCATTTGGCCATTGTGTTGTTTGTTCTTTTCAGTGTTGTCTGTCCTTTTCATTTGGCCATTGTGTTGTCTGTTCTTTTCATTTTGCCATTGTGTTGTTTGTTCTTTTCATTTGACCATTGTGTTGTTTGTTCTTTTCATTTGGCCATTGTGTTGTTTGTTCTTTTCATTTGGCCATTGTGTTGTTTGTTCTTTTCAGTGTTGTCTGTCCTTTTCATTTGGCCATTGTGTTGTCTGTTCTTTTCATTTGGCCATTGTGTTGTTTGTTCTTTTCATTTGGCCATTGTGTTGTTTGTTCTTTTCATTTGGCCATTGTGTTGTTTGTTCTTTTCAATGTTGTCTGTCCTTTTCATTTGGCCATTGTGTTGTCTGTTCTTTTCATTTGGCCATTGTGTTGTCTGTCCTTTTCATTTGACCATTGTGTTGTCTGTTCCTTTCATTTGGCCATTGTGTTGTCTGTCCTTTTCATTTGGCCATTGTGTTGTCTGTTCTTTTCATTTGGTCATTGTGTTGTCTGTCCTTTTCATTTGGCCATTGTGTTGTCTGTTCTTTTCATTTGACCATTGTGTTGTCTGTTCTTTTCATTTGGCCATTGTGTTGTCTGTTCTTTTCAGTGTTGTCTGTCCTTTTCATTTGGCCATTGTGTTGTCTGTTCTTTTCATTTGGCCATTGTGCTGTCTGTTCTTTTCATTTGGCCGTTGTGTTGTCTGTTTTTTTCATTTGGCCATGGTGTTGTCTGTCCTTTTCATTTGGCCATTGTGTTGTCTGTCCTTTTCATTTGGCCATTGTGTTGTCTGTCCTTTTCATTTGGCCATTGTGTTGTCTGTCCTTTTCATTTGGCCATTGTGTTGTCTGTCCTTTTCATTTGGCAATTGTGTTGTCTGTTCTTTTCAGTGTTGTCTGTCCTTTTCATTTGGCCATTGTGTTGTCTGTTCTTTTCATTTTGCCATTGTGTTGTTTGTTCTTTTCATTTGACAATTGTGTTGTTTGTTCTTTTCATTTGGCCATTGTGTTGTTTGTTCTTTTCATTTGGCCATTGTGTTGTCTGTTCTTTTCATTTGGCCATTGTGTTGTCTGTTCTTTTCATTTGGCCATTGTGTTGTCTGTTCTTTTCATTTGGCCATTGTGTTGTTTGTTCTTTTCATTTGGCCATTGTGTTGTTTGTTCTTTTCATTTGGCCATTGTGTTGTTTGTTCTTTTCAATGTTGTCTGTCCTTTTCATTTGGCCATTGTGTTGTCTGTTCTTTTCATTTGGCCATTGTGTTGTCTGTCCTTTTCATTTGGCCATTGTGTTGTCTGTTCCTTTCATTTGGCCATTGTGTTGTCTGTCCTTTTCATTTGGCCATTGTGTTGTCTGTTCTTTTCATTTGGTCATTGTGTTGTCTGTCCTTTTCATTTGGCCATTGTGTTGTCTGTTCTTTTCATTAGACCATTGTGTTGTCTGTTCTTTTCATTTGGCCATTGTGTTGTCTGTTCTTTTCAGTGTTGTCTGTCCTTTTCATTTGGCCATTGTGTTGTCTGTTCTTTTCATTTGGCCATTGTGCTGTCTGTTCTTTTCATTTGGCCGTTGTGTTGTCTGTTTTTTTCATTTGGCCATGGTGTTGTCTGTCCTTTTCATTTGGCCATTGTGTTGTCTGTCCTTTTCATTTGGCCATTGTGTTATCTGTCCTTTTCATTTGGCCATTGTGTTGTCTGTCCTTTTCATTTGGCCATTGTGTTGTCTGTCCTTTTCATTTGGCCATTGTGTTGTCTTTTCTTTTCATTTGGCCATTGTGTTGTCTGTTCTTTTCAGTGTTGTCTGTCCTTTTCATTTGGCCATTGTGTTGTCTGTTCTTTTCATTTGGCCATTGTGCTGTCTGTTCTTTTCATTTTGCCATTGTGTTGTCTGTTTTTTTCATTTGGCCATTGTGTTGTCTGTCCTTTTCCTTTGGCCATTGTGTTGTCTGTCCTTTTCATTTGGCCATTGTGTTGTCTGTCCTTTTCATTTGGCCATTGTGTTGTCTGTCCTTTTCATTTGGTCATTGTGTTGTCTGTTCTTTTCATTTGGCCATTGTGTTGTCTTTTCTTTTCATTTGGCCATTGTGTTGTCTGTTCTTTTCATTTGGCCATTGTGTTGTCTGTTCTTTTCATTTGGCCATTGTGTTGTCTGTTCTTTTCATTTGGCCATTGTGTTGTCTGTTCTTTTCATTTGGCCATTGTGTTGTCTGTCCTTTTCATTTGGTCATTCTGTTGTCTGTTCTTTTCATTTTGCCATTGTGTTGTCTGTCCTTTTCATTTGGCCATTGTGTTGTCTGTTCTTTTCATTTGGCCATTGTGTTGTCTGTTCTTTTCATTTGGCCATTGTTTTGTCTGTTCTTTTCATTTGGCCATTGTGTTGTTTGTTCTTTTCATTTGGCCATTGTGTTGTTTGTTCTTTTCAGTGTTGTCTGTCCTTTTCATTTGGCCATTGTGTTGTCTGTTCTTTTCATTTTACCATTGTGTTGTTTGTTCTTTTCATTTGACCATTGTGTTGTTTTTTCTTTTCATTTGGCCATTGTGTTGTTTGTTCTTTTCATTTGGCCATTGTGTTGTCTGTTCTTTTCAGTGTTGTCTGTCCTTTTCATTTGGCCATTGTGTTGTCTGTTCTTTTCATTTGGCCATTGTGTTGTTTGTTCTTTTCATTTGGCCATTGTGTTGTTTGTTCTTTTCATTTGGCCATTGTGTTGTTTGTTCTTTTCAATGTTGTCTGTCCTTTTCATTTGGCCATTGTGTTGTCTGTTCTTTTCATTTGGCCATTGTGTTGTCTGTCCTTTTCATTTGGCCATTGTGTTGTCTGTTCTTTTCATTTGGTCATTGTGTTGTCTGTCCTTTTCATTTGGCCATTGTGTTGTCTGTTCTTTTCATTTGACCATTGTGTTGTCTGTTCTTTTCATTTGGCCATTGTGTTGTCTGTTCTTTTCAGTGTTGTCTGTCCTTTTCATTTGGCCATTGTGTTGTCTGTTCTTTTCATTTGGCCATTGTGCTGTCTGTTCTTTTCATTTGGCCGTTGTGTTGTCTGTTTTTTTCATTTGGCCATTGTGATGTCTGTCCTTTTCACTTGGCCATTGTTTTGTCTGTCCTTTTCATTTGGCCATTGTGTTGTCTGTCCTTTTCATTTGGTCATTGTGTTGTCTGTCCTTTTCATTTGGCCATTGTGTTGTCTGTCCTTTTCATTTGGCCATTATGATGTCTGTTCTTTTCACTTGGCCATTGTGTTGTCTGTCCTTTTCATTTATCCAATGCGTTGTCTGTCCTTTTCATTTGGTCATTGTGTTGTCTGTTCTTTTCATTTGGCCATTGTGCTGTCTGTCCTTTTCATTTGGCCATTGTGTTGTCTGTCCTTTTCATTTGGCCATTGTGTTGTCTGTCCTTTTCATTTGGCCATTGTGTTGTCTGTCCTTTTCATTTGGCCATTGTGTTGTCTGTCCTTTTCATTTGGCCATTGTGATGTCTGTCCTTTTCACTTGGCCATTGTTTTGTCTGTCCTTTTCATTTGGCCATTGTGTTGTCTGTCCTTTTCATTTGGTCATTGTGTTGTCTGTCCTTTTCATTTGGCCATTGTGTTGTCTGTCCTTTTCATTTGGCCATTATTATGTCTGTTCTTTTCACTTGGCCATTGTGTTGTCTGTCCTTTTCATTTATCCAATGCGTTGTCTGTCCTTTTCATTTGGTCATTGTGTTGTCTGTTCTTCTCATTTGGTCATTGTGTTGTCTGTCCTTTTCATTTGGCCATTGTGTTGTCTGTTCTTTTCATTTGGCCATTGTGTTGTCTGTCTTTTTCATTTGGCCATTGTGTTGTCTGTTCTTTTCATTTGGCCATTGTGTTGTCTGTTCTTTTCATTTGGCCATTGTGTTGTCTGTTCTTTTCAGCGTTGTCTGTTCTTTTTAGTGTTGTCTGTCCTTTTCATTTGGCCATTGTGTTGTCTGTTCTTTTCATTTGGCCATTGTGCTGTCTGTTCTTTTCATTTGGCCAATGTGTTGTCTCTCCTTTTAATTTGGCCATTGTGTTGTCTGTCCTTTTCATTTGGCCATTGTGATGTCTGTCCTTTTCACTTGGCCATTGTGTTGTCTGTCCTTTTCATTTGGCCATTGTGTTGTCTGTCCTTTTCATTTGGCCATTGTGTTGTCTGTCCTTTTCATTTGGCCATTGTGTTGTCTGTCCTTTTCATTTGGCCATTTGTGTTTTCTGTCCTTTTCATTTATCCATTGCGTTGTCTGTCCTATTCATTTGGCTATTGTTTTGTCTGTCCTTTTCATTTGGCCATTGTGTTGTTTGTCCTTTTCATTTGGCCACTGTGTTGTCTGTCCTTTTCATTTGGCCATTGTGTTGTCTGTCCTTTTCATTTGGCCATTGTGCTGTCTGTCCTTTTCATTTGGCCATTGTGGTGTCTGTCCTTTTCATTTGGCCATTGTGTTGTCTGTCCTTTTCATTTGGCCATTGTGTTGTCTGTCCTTTTCATTTGGCCATTGTGTTGTCTGTCCTTTTCATTTATCCATTGCGTTGTCTGTCCTTTTCATTTGGCCATTGCGTTGTCTGTCCTTTTCATTTGGCCATTGTGTTGTCTGTCCTTTTCATTTGGCCATTGTATTGTCTGTCCTTTTCATTTGGCCATTGTGTTGTCTGTCCTTTTCATTTGGCCATTGTGTTGTCTGTCCTTTTCATTTGGTCATTGTGTTGTCTGTTCTTTTCATTTGGCCATTGTGTTGTCTTTTCTTTTCATTTGGCCATTGTGTTGTCTGTTCTTTTCATTTGGCCATTGTGTTGTCTGTTCTTTTCATTTGGCCATTGTGTTGTCTGTTCTTTTCATTTGGCCATTGTGTTGTCTGTTCTTTTCATTTGGCCATTGTGTTGTCTGTCCTTTTCATTTGGCCATTCTGTTGTCTGTTCTTTTCATTTTGCCATTGTGTTGTCTGTCCTTTTCATTTGGCCATTGTGTTGTCTGTTCTTTTCATTTGGCCATTGTGTTGTCTGTTCTTTTCATTTGGCCATTGTTTTGTCTGTTCTTTTCATTTGGCCATTGTGTTGTTTGTTCTTTTCATTTGGCCATTGTGTTGTTTGTTCTTTTCAGTGTTGTCTGTCCTTTTCATTTGGCCATTGTGTTGTCTGTTCTTTTCATTTTGCCATTGTGTTGTTTGTTCTTTTCATTTGACCATTGTGTTGTTTGTTCTTTTCATTTGGCCATTGTGTTGTTTGTTCTTTTCATTTGGCCATTGTGTTGTCTGTTCTTTTCAGTGTTGTCTGTCCTTTTCATTTGGCCATTGTGTTGTCTGTTCTTTTCATTTGGCCATTGTGTTGTTTGTTCTTTTCATTTGGCCATTGTGTTGTTTGTTCTTTTCATTTGGCCATTGTGTTGTTTGTTCTTTTCAATGTTGTCTGTCCTTTTCATTTGGCCATTGTGTTGTCTGTTCTTTTCATTTGGCCATTGTGTTGTCTGTCCTTTTCATTTGGCCATTGTGTTGTCTGTTCCTTTCATTTGGCCATTGTGTTGTCTGTCCTTTTCATTTGGCCATTGTGTTGTCTGTTCTTTTCATTTGGTCATTGTGTTGTCTGTCCTTTTCATTTGGCCATTGTGTTGTCTGTTCTTTTCATTTGACCATTGTGTTGTCTGTTCTTTTCATTTGGCCATTGTGTTGTCTGTTCTTTTCAGTGTTGTCTGTCCTTTTCATTTGGCCATTGTGTTGTCTGTTCTTTTCATTTGGCCATTGTGCTGTCTGTTCTTTTCATTTGGCCGTTGTGTTGTCTGTTTTTTTCATTTGGCCATTGTGATGTCTGTCCTTTTCACTTGGCCATTGTTTTGTCTGTCCTTTTCATTTGGCCATTGTGTTGTCTGTCCTTTTCATTTGGTCATTGTGTTGTCTGTCCTTTTCATTTGGCCATTGTGTTGTCTGTCCTTTTCATTTGGCCATTATGATGTCTGTTCTTTTCACTTGGCCATTGTGTTGTCTGTCCTTTTCATTTATCCAATGCGTTGTCTGTCCTTTTCATTTGGTCATTGTGTTGTCTGTTCTTTTCATTTGGCCATTGTGCTGTCTGTCCTTTTCATTTGGCCATTGTGTTGTCTGTCCTTTTCATTTGGCCATTGTGTTGTCTGTCCTTTTCATTTGGCCATTGTGTTGTCTGTCCTTTTCATTTGGCCATTGTGTTGTCTGTCCTTTTCATTTGGCCATTGTGATGTCTGTCCTTTTCACTTGGCCATTGTTTTGTCTGTCCTTTTCATTTGGCCATTGTGTTGTCTGTCCTTTTCATTTGGTCATTGTGTTGTCTGTCCTTTTCATTTGGCCATTGTGTTGTCTGTCCTTTTCATTTGGCCATTATTATGTCTGTTCTTTTCACTTGGCCATTGTGTTGTCTGTCCTTTTCATTTATCCAATGCGTTGTCTGTCCTTTTCATTTGGTCATTGTGTTGTCTGTTCTTCTCATTTGGTCATTGTGTTGTCTGTCCTTTTCATTTGGCCATTGTGTTGTCTGTTCTTTTCATTTGGCCATTGTGTTGTCTGTCTTTTTCATTTGGCCATTGTGTTGTCTGTCCTTTTCATTTGGCCATTGTGTTGTCTGTTCTTTTCATTTGGCCATTGTGTTGTCTGTTCTTTTCAGCGTTGTCTGTTCTTTTTAGTGTTGTCTGTCCTTTTCATTTGGCCATTGTGTTGTCTGTTCTTTTCATTTGGCCATTGTGCTGTCTGTTCTTTTCATTTGGCCAATGTGTTGTCTCTCCTTTTAATTTGGCCATTGTGTTGTCTGTCCTTTTCATTTGGCCATTGTGATGTCTGTCCTTTTCACTTGGCCATTGTGTTGTCTGTCCTTTTCATTTGGCCATTGTGTTGTCTGTCCTTTTCATTTGGCCATTGTGTTGTCTGTCCTTTTCATTTGGCCATTTGTGTTTCCTGTCCTTTTCATTTATCCATTGCGTTGTCTGTCCTATTCATTTGGCTATTGTTTTGTCAGTCCTTTTCATTTGGCCATTGTGTTGTTTGTCCTTTTCATTTGGCCACTGTGTTGTCTGTCCTTTTCATTTGGCCATTGTGTTGTCTGTCCTTTTCATTTGGCCATTGTGCTGTCTGTCCTTTTCATTTGGCCATTGTGGTGTCTGTCCTTTTCATTTGGCCATTGTGTTGTCTGTCCTTTTCATTTGGCCATTGTGTTGTCTGTCCTTTTCATTTGGCCATTGTGTTGTCTGTCCTTTTCATTTATCCATTGCGTTGTCTGTCCTTTTCATTTGGCCATTGTGTTGTCTGTCCTTTTCATTTGGCCATTGTGTTGTCTGTCCTTTTCATTTGGCCATTGTATTGTCTGTCCTTTTCATTTGGCCATTGTGTTGTCTGTCCTTTTCATTTGGCCATTGTGTTGTCTGTCCTTTTCATTTATCCATTGTGTTGTCTGTCCTTTTCATTTATCCATTGTGTTGTCTGTCCTTTTACGACTTACGGATACTGATTACCACGTTGGTATCTTCAAACTCTTCTTATCAATCAGATGCATGGCTGAATGCAGGCTAAACAATATCTCAGTTATATTATGACGAGCTGAACGCTCAAAGCTGAATATTTTAATTGCTATCTGCAGCAACAGTATGCTACCTTAATCGGACACATTATTCTGAGTCTGAGACACACAGTCTAACTTATATTAGTTTTTACTCCAACTTACGTTTTCTTATCATGAAAGGCAAGCAACATAAAACACCCAAAGTCTTTATTCGTATGAATCAAACTTGGCTAAACCATTTGGAGATGAATGGGCTTAGGAAAAGCTTGAAGATACCAAAGGGGTAATCAGAAGCTTTAAATTGAAGGACAGACAACACAATGGCCAAACGAAAAATGACAAAAGGACAAACAACGATAAACAAAACGTTATACAGAAGAAAAAAACTAACCTTATGCTACGTAAAAAGTGAAAATGCCCAGCTACGCCATTTTACAAAATTGTGTTTATTCATCGGATAGGAATCTCTTCAATGTCACCACCGATCATTATCGGTATCCCACGGTTGCTTACGGTCTATCATCGAGGCGGAATGGGCGCATTTAATGAACATAATCAATGGTTGTGATCAGTCATTGGTTACCGATGATATCATATATCGAATATGACTATGAAAACAGATTTAGAAGTACAAAAATCTATGCACACAATCTAGGACCCCAATATGAGCTTAATTACAATAGGAAAATGAACGAAACCAAAAACTAGAAACGCTTGACATGCAGCCAAATGTTTACAGTCAAGCCTGCCTTAAAGGTCACCTCTATATAGCAAATTACTATCCATAAAAGACAGTCTCATTATCTCCATTAATGGAGAATGCATATAATTTTAACCTGTATATAAAGGACAACTGCTCATAAAGGCCACTTTTTCAGGTTCTCTTGAGTGGTCTTTATGTACAGGTTTAACTGTACTTCTGTAAATCTTCTAACAGTATTTTGACACTCATTAGCAGTACAGATAGAAATTTAATATGACTTCGGCCTTTGACTGCATGTTAAGATAATGACAGTCGGACCACTAACAATATGCAAAGTACTATTAAATCCCGTCAAATATGTAATGCGGTTTTCGAATTGAAGACAATACGGCACAAAATAGGAGTCAAAACAGCTAATTAAGAAATAAATCATGGGAGCCAGAATGTGTTGGGAGCTTAAACATGGATTGGCGGATATTAGTGTTTTATCCCGAGCCAGAAGCGAGGGATAACATTTACTAATATCCGCCAATCCATGTTAAAACTCAAAGCATATTCTGGCTTCCATGATTTATTTCGATTCTGATATGTCTAAGAGTACAAATACGGCAGTATACTTTCATTGGAAGACGGTAATTTATATTTACGTTTGTGGAAAATATTGCACACAATTTATGCTGTCAATGGAAAAGTCAGTCACATTCACCAGCGCATGTGCTAATGAAATTATACCGAATGGATAACTCGCTCGTTTGTTAACAAAGCGAAAGAAGGAGGTCATGTTAGAGCATCGAATCTACAACAGTACCAAATATCAACAAAGTAGATAATAAAAACGAAACAGTTAAATATGAAACAGAAAAACAACAATAAATGATGTGGAAATTTTGAATGTTACTATTTAATCGACAAAATATCGAAGGTTTCTGAAACAGGAGCTGAAAGAACAGGTCCTGGCTGGGATAGGTTCACAAAAATAGGCATACATTTGAAATACAAGAATGCTTTAAATAATTAATGCATGTCGGTGATTTGATTAGATCGATTTTCATAGAACAATGGAACAGCAAATCTAGAGAATGACTGAAGTTAGATGTTGTACATTTTATGTGTAAACGTTAGAGAGAGCCGAAGGGACATTAAAGACTAACAAGGTAAGAACAATTTTATATATACTAAAAAGTTCTAAGCTTATTATATATCCATTTATATATATACATCTGACAATTTAGTCCATCAGTGTTAGAATTAGATTTCGGAGTTGACAAATTTTTGATCTCCCTCAGCACCACCATTGATACACTGCAACACCAATCGCTTTGCCATATCTCCAACGCCCTAGATTACTCCACCATATCCTCTCATGTTAAAATATTGCTTCAACAATCGATGTGTTACCTTGTCTCGTAAGGCAAATATAGGGATGGACATAACACGTGTGTAGATGGTACATATATATATATATATATATATATATATATATATAATCTAAAAATCTAATTCTAACACTGTTTGGTTTAATTTTCAGACGTATATAATATTTAGTATTAACCTAGTACCACAAGTAACGTTGAGATCCAGTGAGACAGATATATTGTATGGTTGTCACTTGCTTAGACGTTTGTATAATATACTTTATTTCCTGTGACTGTATAATGAATTATTCATTATCCTATGCAATATATTAAAAATTGCTGAGTTAGATTGTTGTCAAATTATAATATTAAGTATATATGTACCATCTACACACGCTTAGACACGTGTCTTATGTCTATCTCTAGATTTTCCTTACGAGACAAGGTAACACTTTGATTATTGAAGCTCCATTTTTTATGGAGCGGATGTTGTCGAGTGGTCTAGGGTGCTGGACATAAGGCTAAGCGACTGGTGCTGCAGTGTATCAATGGTGTGAGTTCAAATCACGTCGAGGGAAGAAAAAAAATTTGACAACTCAATAATCTAATTCTAACACTGTTTGGTTTAATTTTCAGACGTACAAGGAAAAACGTATATAATATTTAATATTAACCTAGTATCACAAGTAACTTTGAGATCCAGTGAGACAGATATATTGTATGGTTGTCACTTGCTTAGATGTTTGTATAATATACTTTTTTTCCTGTGACTGTATAATGATTTCTTCATTATCCTATACAATATATTAAAAATTGCTGAGTTAGATCGCTGTCAAATTATAATATTAAGTATATATGTACCATCTACACACGCTTAGATACATGTCTTATGTCTACCTCTAGATTTTCCTTACGAGACAAGGTAACACTTCGATTATTGAAACGCTGGAAATAAGGCTAAGCGATTGGTGCTGCAGTGTATCAACGGTATGAGTTCAACTCCCGTTGAGGGAAGAACGAAAATCTTACAGCTCAAAAATCTAATTCTAACACTGTTTGGTTTAATTTTCAGAGGTATATATATATATATATATATATTGTTTATTTATTTAATGGTGTGTAACGCCACATTCAACAATATTTCTGTTGGTTTACTCCTCGAATGATGCCGGAAGCTTTGTATAACAAACAAATGTTAGTTCATAAAACAATGCTAGAAGAATTTAGTGGGCAAGACCCGTTTCTGAAATTTCACCAAGTACGCTCAATGTCTACGGATTGGAAAACGAAATCATTTAATAGTTTTTGAGAAGCTAATAAACCAAAGTGCTTAAACATGATAGCTAAAATTATATAATGTCATCTATGTCCGAGGGAGGCCCAATCTGCATTCGTCTTACACACGTTTTAGCTGTCGTCGAAATTAAAACAACAAATACTACACTGTCAGAACAGTTCCAAAATCTTATAGAAAAATCGTAAGAACAAGCGAAAACGATACCCTTAGCGTCATACATATACATGACCGCTCACCTTCCGAAAGTGAAAAACAAAAGAAACCCACACTGTCAGATCCGTCCTAAATTCCGTTAGAAATATCGTAGAAATAGGAGAAAAATCGATACACGTAACACGGATTTACATGTCTGCTCACTTTCATGGCACAGTACAGACATTTTAATAACAAGTGGCGGCCATTTATTTAGATGGCAAAATTTCATCACCACATGTGCGGTGCCCAAATTTAAGACAGGTGATAAAATCACAAAATAAAATAATTTACACTGTTGTTAACGTTTTAACCGGGATTAGGCTAGTTTTATGAACACAAAACTCTCATCTTAGTGAAATGATGTATTTTAATGTAAATATGATATGGCCCTAATTGAAGTTTAATTTCAGCTAAGAAACAGAAAAGGAAAATCACCATTTGCAAATGTCTGTCATTTACTAAGTAATAATCGAACGACATACTATTATAAATACCCCCTTTTTACAGTAGAAGTATTTATTTATAACCCAATTATTTTATAATACTTTTTATTTGGCTCAGTTTTAGAATTGATATGGGTTTTTATATTATGAAGCCCAATAATATTTTTTTTACCCAAATGATTTTGCAGCACAGCACAGGTAGTTGACCTAAAGACGACGTGATAAACATGATACCTTGAACTTCACTGCAGCATTTGTTGTTTGTTTACATTTGATCATAATCAGGGTCACCTTCGCATGCTATTCAGTTCAATATTTGCAGATAAAGGAATATGTTTCGGCTTGCATGGATAATATTTTTAATCTTTAATCTTAGAATATTTCTTTTATCTTTCTTGCATCTTCTGGTGTTCAGACAATATTGAATATTGCAAAACAAATAACAACAAATTGTTCAAAAAATAAACAGAACATGTCTGTAAAACTCTATCTACTTTCGTTTTCAAAGCAGCCTGCGCAGACTGACTATAAATTGAATTGATGTGATGGAAAAATAGCATTTTACGAATTTTCAGTTTCATTAGAGCAGTTCACAATATATGAGATCATTTAAAAAGAATTACCACAGCTTTCCTTTTACTGTATAAGTTTTTACTACAATAATCGGGGCACCTGGAGGGTTTATATTATATATATGTAATATATGTCTTTTTATGGGAGGAAATAAGTAACACATGGAAAAAAAAAGCTTATGATAAAGGAATAGCTATAAAAAGTATCTCATTAAAATTAAATAATATGCACATTTGTTTTGTTCAAAAGCACCATTGGAGGGGTATATTATATAACAAAAAAATGTTAGTTCCAAAAAGAATGCTAGTAGAATTTAGTGCGCAAGACGCGTTTCTGAAATTTCACCAGGTACGCTCAATGTCTACGGATTGGAAAACGAAATCATTTAATAGTTTTTGAGAAGCTAATAACCCATAGTGCTTAAACATGAAAGCTAAAATTGTATAATGTCATCTATGCCCGAAGGAGGCCCAATCTGCATTCGTTTTACACACGTTTCAGTTGTCTTCACCTACTTCTAAAAAGATGGAAAAAAAAATACCACACTGTCGAAACAGTTCCAAAATCCAATATCAAAATTGTCAGAAGAGTTTGAAGATACCATAGGTGTAATCAGAATCCGTATATCGAAGAAGAACCGACAACACAATGGCCGAAAGAAAAAGAAGTACAAAAGGACAAAAACCGATAGACAAAACATACATATAAAACTAAAGATCGAGTAACTCGAACCCCACTAAAATCTGGGGTGAACTCAGGTGCTCCGGAAGGGTAGGCAGTAAAACGAGGCGAAATCGATACCTATAATACACAAATACATAACAGCTCTCCTTCCTGGCTTGTCACTGTAGTAACGGAGTCAACATATTGAAATTACTATTCGTAGTCGTTCACATTGCCTCACATCTCACACTTTCCCAATCCGCAACTTCCACTAGACAATTTCCTACAAAAGAACCAAACTGATACAAAAAGCTTCTACAGGACATGACATTTTGTACTTGCTATTTTTAACAGTTTTATCCCATTGATTTCTGAGATTTTCTGAGCCAGACAGGAATTTTTAGTGTGGTTAGAAGACGGGTTTGTACACCTCTTTATCTGCAATTTCACTGCACAATTGGTTTCCAGGAATTGAAGTCATGTACCAGCTCACATTGATATACGAAGTTTTCCTTGGGTCAAACAGCTTGCGTTTTAATGTGGTTCATAGACACTTCCACTTACACGTAATACAAACATTTCTAGGTTACTAGTAAGCAAAAGGGAGACAAAACATGTCTTCCATCGAAGACACACATCTTATAAAAACAAAGATATCAAATATAATGCGCACAACCTTGTTACATTTAGTTTTAGAAATATTTTGTAACCAATGAATATCAGAACTGTTACAAAGATTGCAGTAAAAAAAAAACGTACATAGGCAAATGTAGAAATATGTATCTTTATCTTTTCACGCACATATTACAATTTTGGTTATCCTGTTTAGACCCTTTGGTTTACTTGCTCCCATTATATTATTTGGCTTTCCAATCTTTTGACTATGGGCCTGACCTTGTGAAGGTTATTATTCCAGAAACATATCTTGCTCACCGTATTAGATATGTATGTGTTTATTACTATGTACACCTCTGCTGGTGCATTAATAGCTCACCCCCCTCCTTTTGGGTATCATCCACCCAGTAGTCAATGTAATTTGGCTTTCCAATCAATTGACTATGAGCGTACCTGATGAAGATGTAGCTAAACAAATGCTCTAATGGCGTTAAACAGCAATCACTGTCTCACAAAAGAAAACAAAACACATCTTCTGCCGCATGGATATATGTCGTCGAAATTAAGACAACGATTACTACACTGTCGGAACAGTTCCAAAATCTTATAGAAAAATTGTAAAAACAAGCGAAATCAATACCCTTAGCATACATATACATGACCGCTCACCTTCCGAAAGTGAAAAACAAAAGAAACTCACACGGTCAGATCCGTCCCAAATTCCTTTAGAAAAATCGTTGAAATAGAAGAAAAATCGATGCGCGTAACACGCATATGTATGTCTGCTGACTTTCTTGGCACAGTACAGACATTTTAATAAAAAGTGGCAGGAATAGGCTAGCTTTATGAACACAAACATTCTCATCTTAGTGAAATGATGTATTTTAAAGTAAATATGATATGGTCCTAATTGAAATTTAATTTCAGCTAACGACATACTATTATAAATACCCCCCTTTTTACAGTAGAAGTATTTATTTATAACCCAATTATTTTA
>OY726525.1:18957809-19027237 GCA_963383655.1 Bathymodiolus septemdierum
AGTTCATATCCAGAACAATCTATACATGTATTTGTTATTATAGTTCATATCCAGAACAATCTATACATGTATTTGTTATTATGGTTCATATCCAGAACAATCTATACATGTATTTGTTATTATGGTTCATATCCAGAACAATCTATACATGTATTTGTTATTATGGTTCATATCCAGAACAATCTATACACGTATTTGTTATTATGGTTCATATCCAGAACAATCTATACACGTATTTGTTATTATGGTTCATATCCAGAACAATCTCTACACGTATTTGTTATTATGGTTCATATCCAGAACAATCTATACACGTATTTGTTATTATGGTTCATATCCAGAACAATCTATACACGTATTTGTTATTATGGTTCATATCCAGAACAATCTATACACGTATTTGTTATTATGGTTCATATCCAGAACAATCTATACACGTATTTGTTATTATGGTTCATATCCAGAACAATCTATACATTGTATGGTAAATTTTTGTTATTATGGTTCATATCCAGAACAATCTATACATGTATTTGTTATTATGGTTCATATCCAGAACAATCTATACATGTATTTGTTATTATGGTTCATATCCAGAACAATCTATACATGTATTTGTTATTATGGTTCATATCCAGAACAATCTATACATGTATTTGTTATTATGGTTCATATCCAGAACAATCTATACATGTATTTGTTATTATGGTTCATATCCAGAACAATCTATACATGTATTTGTTATTATGGTTCATATCCAGAACAATCTATACATGTATTTGTTATTATGGTTCATATCCAGAACAATCTATACATGTATTTGTTATTATGGTTCATATCCAGAACAATCTATACATGTATTTGTTATTATGGTTCATATCCAGAACAATCTATACATGTATTTGTTATTATGGTTCATATCCAGAACAATCTATACATGTATTTGTTATTATGGTTCATATCCAGAACAATCTATACATGTATTTGTTATTATGGTTCATATCCAGAACAATCTATACATGTATATGTTATTATGGTTCATATCCAGAACAATCTATACATGTATTTGTTATTATGGTTCATATCCAGAACAATCTATACATGTATTTGTTATTATGGTTCATATCCAGAACAATCTATACATGTATTTGTTATTATGGTTCATATCCAGAACAATCTATACATGTATTTGTTATTATGGTTCATATCCAGAACAATCTATACATGTATTTGTTATTATGGTTCATATCCAGAACAATCTATACATGTATTGTTATTATGGTTCATATCCAGAACAATCTATACATGTATTTGTTATTATGGTTCATATCCAGAACAATCTATACATGTATTTGTTATTATGGTTCATATCCAGAACAATCTATACATGTATTTGTTATTATGGTTCATATCCAGAACAATCTATACATGTATTTGTTATTATGGTTCATATCCAGAACAATCTATACATGTATTTGTTATTATGGTTCATATCCAGAACAATCTATACATGTATTTGTTATTATGGTTCATATCCAGAACAATCTATACATGTATTTGTTATTATGGTTCATATCCAGAACAATCTATACATGTATTTGTTATTATAGTTCATATCCAGAACAATCTATACATGTATTTGTTATTATGGTTCATATCCAGAACAATCTATACATGTATTTGTTATTATGGTTCATATCCAGAACAATCTATACATGTATTTGTTATTATGGTTCATATCCAGAACAATCTATACATGTATTTGTTATTATGGTTCATATCCAGAACAATCTATACATGTATTTGTTATTATGGTTCATATCCAGAACAATCTATACATGTATTTGTTATTATAGTTCATATCCAGAACAATCTATACATGTATTTGTTATTATGGTTCATATCCAGAACAATCTATACATGTATTTGTTATTATGGTTCATATCCAGAACAATCTATACATGTATATGTTATTATGGTTCATATCCAGAACAATCTATACATGTATTTGTTATTATGGTTCATATCCAGAACAATCTATACATGTATATGTTATTATGGTTCATATCCAGAACAATCTATACATGTATTTGTTATTATGGTTCATATCCAGAACAATCTATACATGTATTTGTTATTATGGTTCATATCCAGAACAATCTATACATGTATTTGTTATTATGGTTCATATCCAGAACAATCTATACATGTATTTGTTATTATGGTTCATATCCAGAACAATCTATACATGTATTTGTTATTATGGTTCATATCCAGAACAATCTATACATGTATTTGTTATTATAGTTCATATCCAGAACAATCTATACATGTATTTGTTATTATAGTTCATATCCAGAACAATCTATACATGTATTTGTTATTATAGTTCATATCCAGAACAATCTATACATGTATTTGTTATTATGGTTCATATCCAGAACAATCTATACATGTATTTGTTATTATGGTTCATATCCAGAACAATCTATACATGTATCTGTTATTATGGTTCATATCCAGAACAATCTATACATGTATCTGTTATTATGGTTCATATTCAGAACAATCTATACATGTATTTGTTATTATGGTTCATATCCAGAACAATCTATACACGTATTTGTTATTATGGTTCATATCCAGAACAATCTATACACGTATTTGTTATTATGGTTCATATCCAGAACAATCTCTACACGTATTTGTTATTATGGTTCATATCCAGAACAATCTATACACGTATTTGTTATTATGGTTCATATCCAGAACAATCTCTACACGTATTTGTTATTATGGTTCATATCCAGAACAATCTATACACGTATTTGTTATTATGGTTCATATCCAGAACAATCTATACATGTATTTGTTATTATGGTTCATATCCAGAACAATCTATACATGTATTTGTTATTATGGTTCATATCCAGAACAATCTATACATGTATTTGTTATTATGGTTCATATCCAGAACAATCTATACATGTATTTGTTATTATGGTTCATATCCAGAACAATCTATACATGTATATGTTATTATGGTTCATATCCAGAACAATCTATACATGTATATGTTATTATGGTTCATATCCAGAACAATCTATACATGTATTTGTTATTATGGTTCATATCCAGAACAATCTATACATGTATATGTTATTATGGTTCATATCCAGAACAATCTATACATGTATATGTTATTATGGTTCATATCCAGAACAATCTATACATGTATTTGTTATTATGGTTCATATCCAGAACAATCTATACATGTATTTGTTATTATGGTTCATATCCAGAACAATCTATACATGTATTTGTTATTATGGTTCATATCCAGAACAATCTCTACACGTATTTGTTATTATGGTTCATATCCAGAACAATCTCTACACGTATTTGTTATTATGGTTCATATCCAGAACAATCTATACACGTATTTGTTATTATGGTTCATATCCAGAACAATCTATACATGTATTTGTTATTATGGTTCATATCCAGAACAATCTATACATGTATTTGTTATTATGGTTCATATCCAGAACAATCTATACATGTATTTGTTATTATGGTTCATATCCAGAACAATCTATACATGTATATGTTATTATGGTTCATATCCAGAACAATCTATACATGTATATGTTATTATGGTTCATATCCAGAACAATCTATACATGTATTTGTTATTATGGTTCATATCCAGAACAATCTATACATGTATATGTTATTATGGTTCATATCCAGAACAATCTATACATGTATATGTTATTATGGTTCATATCCAGAACAATCTATACATGTATTTGTTATTATGGTTCATATCCAGAACAATCTATACATGTATTTGTTATTATGGTTCATATCCAGAACAATCTATACATGTATTTGTTATTATGGTTCATATCCAGAACAATCTATACATGTATTTGTTATTATGGTTCATATCCAGAACAATCTATACATGTATATGTTATTATGGTTCATATCCAGAACAATCTATACATGTATTTGTTATTATGGTTCATATCCAGAACAATCTATACATGTATTTGTTATTATGGTTCATATCCAGAACAATCTATACATGTATTTGTTATTATGGTTCATATCCAGAACAATCTATACATGTATTTGTTATTATGGTTCATATCCAGAACAATCTATACATGTATTTGTTATTATGGTTCATATCCAGAACAATCTATACATGTATTTGTTATTATGGTTCATATCCAGAACAATCTATACATGTATTTGTTATTATGGTTCATATCCAGAACAATCTATACATGTATTTGTTATTATGGTTCATATCCAGAACAATCTATACATGTATTTGTTATTATGGTTCATATCCAGAACAATCTATACATGTATATGTTATTATGGTTCATATCCAGAACAATCTATACATGTATATGTTATTATGGTTCATATCCAGAACAATCTATACATGTATTTGTTATTATGGTTCATATCCAGAACAATCTATACATGTATTTGTTATTATGGTTCATATCCAGAACAATCTATACATGTATATGTTATTATGGTTCATATCCAGAACAATCTATACATGTATTTGTTATTATGGTTCATATCCAGAACAATCTATACATGTATTTGTTATTATGGTTCATATCCAGAACAATCTATACATGTATTTGTTATTATGGTTCATATCCAGAACAATCTATACATGTATTTGTTATTATAGTTCATATCCAGAACAATCTATACATGTATTTGTTATTATGGTTCATATCCAGAACAATCTATACATGTATTTGTTATTATGGTTCATATCCAGAACAATCTATACATGTATTTGTTATTATAGTTCATATCCAGAACAATCTATACATGTATTTGTTATTATGGTTCATATCCAGAACAATCTATACATGTATTTAATGGTTCATATCCAGAACAATCTATACATGTATTTGTTATTATGGTTCATATCCAGAACAATCTATACATGTGTTTGGTTTGCCTATTACTGAAGCTGTATTTTCTTAAAAAAAAAAAGTTTTTTATTCATTTTCTTACCCCTTATGTTGAAAGAATATGACCTGCACCGCAGCAGTAGTGGCCTTCTTGGATATTTAATCAAAACAAAAAATATGTATGATAGACTCAGATCGACGTCCGATCCTCAAATCGGCGTCCACTGACGTCATTATCTCTAATCATGGTCCAATTTAAGGGTATTCTCAAATCAACGTCCTTTCCAAATTCTGCTGGGTTTTTTTTCTCTCCCTCTTTAATATCATCAATATAGTATATCAAAATAATTTTCAATGATTTCTCAAATTACAGTAAATAGGATCCGAATAAACACAATAAGATTTTAACTACAAAATGTACAGTAACTATAGAAAACATAGACATTATTCTGAATTTATTTCCATTTATTACATATTTAGTTCAAATAAAGGCATTTTTGTATGACCGGAAGTAAACTGTCCACATTTTCACACCCCAGGAAAATAACCGGTTATTGGATTACTACAAGATCATTTCCATATCGAGCCCCATATTGGCCTGGACTTCGTCTCAGGCCAATATGGGTGTCTCTTTTCTAGATGTCGGAAGTATGTAATAAATAGTTTAATACATGGGCATTTCCATATTGGCCTGGTTATCATCCCTCGACTGCGTCTCGGGCCAATATGGGGGTCTCGGGATGATAACCAGGCCAATATGGAAATGCCCATGTATTAATCTGTAATTATTACATACAACTTTAATATTCTTTACTGCAATGTACGGAATATCCGCAAATACTGTTTCTGTATTTGGGTCTTTGCTCACTCCATTTTTTCTTCTTCTTTTTTTTTGTCATCAAGAATCTCTCATCTGCAATCTGGTCTTGTCGATTCTCCATCATAATGGGTGTGACGTCATTTAAAGCATACGTCAGTGACGTCATTGGACGCCAATTTGAGATGCACAAAATCAAAAATTGTAATAAGGTTCACCAAAGGAATAATTCCATGATTTTATTTCTACTTTTTATTTGCCCTGGAGAAGAACATATAATGTAAATAGTCCACAAGGTCCAAAGGACCAGGCATATTGCAAAAGATCTGTTGATCGTGAATAAAAGTTTAACCCATATTTTTATACCTTCTCCTGATAAAACTTTTTCTTGAGATTGGGGTCATTTGGAGGTACTTCCTCTCTGAATTTCTTATACCAGCATCTAACTACATAACCTCTCCATGCTGCCTGTATTCTGTAAATAACAAATTTAAAAAACTAGACTCTTGCAAGTTTCAACAATACAATATCCTGAAAACAAGACAAATAAGTAGAGTAGTCCCCTTTTATAAAGCCACCCCTTCTACAATGAAAGAGTGGTCTTATAGAAGTGGGGAGGTCTCTCTCTTAAGAGGTACATTTCAGTACAATAGTTCCCTTTTATAAGACCACCCTTTTGCAATGAAAAAGTGGTCTTATAGAAGTGGGGAGGCCTCTCTCTTAAGAGGTACATTTCAGTACAGTAGTTCCCTTTTATAAGACCACCCCTTTTACAATGAAAAATGGTCTTACAGAAGTGGTGAGGCCTCTCTCTTAAGAGGTACATTTCAGTACAATAGTTCCCTCTTATAAGACCACCCCTTTTACAATGAAAAAGTGGTCTTATAGAAGTGGGGAGGCCTCTCTCTTAAGAGGTACATTTCAGTACAATAGTTCCCTCTTATAAGACCACCCCTTTTACAATGAAAGAGTGGCCTTACATAAGAGAGAAAACCTCTCTCTTAAGAGGTACATTTCAGTACAGTAGTTCCCTCTTATAAGACCATCCATTCTGCAATGAAAAAGTGGTCTTATAGAAGTGAGGAGGCCTCTCTCTTAAGAGGTTCATTTCAGTACAGTAGATCCCTCTTATCAGGCCACCTTTTTGCAATGAAAAGTGGTCTTTTAAGAGGGTGGCCTCGCTTGAGGTAGACAATTTAGTACATTAGTGGCATTATACTATCTCAGTGCATTGAAAGTCTGACCTGACAAAAGGGGTGGGGTTTGGTGGGAGTAGCCTCATAAGATGAAGATTGCTGTACATGAAATTGAAGCATACAGTTTCTTATCCCGCAATTGTGTGATTTGGAGTACTAATATAAACTTCAGTGTTATTTAGTCATGGACCTAATAAAGCATTTCTGGTACCTGATTTATGTAGAGCAACAGAAAGAAACAGTAACAGTATAAATGCTGACTTCACAGATGACAGCATTGAATAGTATTAGAATGACGCTTGTTTCAGCTATTTGCAGACAATTTGGCAGTTGTTTTGGACTTTTTGATATTGCAGGATAAACAAAATAAATGTACATCATCGTTAAATATTAAATTAATTTGCACTCGCTGTGAAAAAGGCTAGAAAAGCTGGTTTTTCTACCTGTTTCTAAAGCTCGTAGAAATTATTTTATATTTTCCGACAATGTACGTATATTGTATATTTATTAACATAAATTTAAAGATCAGTGATTGCTACTTCTCTGTTTATTATGTTACACAGAATTAAGTAAGGAGAGCAAACAATTGGTTGACTTGGGATCAGTATTCTGTGTCTGAGAGGAGTAGCACGTCTATCTGTCAAATGTAGATTTCTGTAAGCTAGCACTATAAAAATCCAGCTTAGTGTGTTGGTCTATTACAAAGTAGACCTCATTTCCAGATCATTTTAATGGTCTAGTACAAAACAGGCCTTTTTATATTATCTCATTAAATTGTAACTTGTTATCACCATGATATATATAGCTGAACATTTCTCACTTGGCATTAAAAAAAATTACCTCCACATGAATTTGACCACAGAGCCTTTTTGTGCAAACTTGAATCTAAACATGACAATTCAATGATGGTACAGTCAAACGTGTATTCAATGGTCATCTTAGGGACAAAGGAAAAATGGATGGGTAAGACAGGTGACCGTTGATTTAAAATCCATATATCCGGATTGTCGGTTCCGGTCTATAATGATTTGCATATTACTGTTACCGAAAGGTAATTATTTGGAAAAAAATGGCAGTACAAAATGTAGCTTTTTGACATTTGCTTCACTGGGTTTGGTACTACTTTGACAACTATTTTACCTATTTTGTTCCAGTATTGTTATAAATACTGTTATAGTGACAGCCGGAACCTTTGAGCCGTAATGAAAGCGGGAGGTTTGGCACTTTAAAATCTGATTCAACCCACCATTTCTTTAGAAATGCCTGTACCAAGTCCGGGTCATTACGGTTTTCAGTTTTCCGGTTGTTGACTGATTTTGTCTGTTTATATACTTATGAGTTTTGACTTTCCCTTTGTAAGATTGTTCGGAGTTCGGTAATTTTGTTATTACCCTTATTTGAAATGCTGCTGTGTTTTTGTAACGATTTACAGTTAATTACATCATCATTCAATAATTTGTGTACAGATCAAAAGGAATATTTGCAAATCGTTGATCACTGGGCTTAAAATGAAATATTTAACCAAGAGGAGAAATATTGTTAACCTCTTGATATACTTAAGAGATTCTTTATACAGTGGAACTTGTACAATCAGACACCTGAGTTTTCTGACATCCTGTGACATCTGACAAAAATGTATGGTCTCAAAGTATTTCTGTTAACCTAAAATAAAACCCGAGTATTACAACATCCTGTACAATCCAACACATTTCCCTGGTCCCTTGGTGGGTCAGATTAGACAGGTTCTGATATCCTGTACATTCTGACACATTTTCCTGGTCCCTTGGTGTGTTGGATTAGACAGGTTCTGATATCCTGTACAATCCGACACATTTCCCTGGTCCCTTGGTGGGTCGGATTAGACAGATTCTGATATCCTGTACAATCCGACACATTTCCCTGGTCCCTTGGTGTGTTGGATTAGACAGGTTCTGATATCCTGTACAATCCGACACATTTCCCTGGTCCGTTGGTGTGTTGGATTAGACAGGTTCCACTGTATTCCTATTCTTACCTTGAAGCACATCTAATTCTATGTTGTTTAGAGCCTTCATGTATAACCCTGGTTTGATACTGTTCTTTACGACACATAGGACATGTCTTTTTACCAGTGAATCTCTCAAATGCTTGTAAACAAGCCTAAAATAGAAAAATAAAAAATAATCAATTTTACTGTAATTAATTCTAACTTGTTAAAGGAAAATTAGTTGAAAAATAAAAATTGTATTCCAAATTTGTGAAATCTCAGAAATTGGGATGCTTTTAGTACATTTTCCGTAAAAAAAAAAGTTATTCTCTTTATTGACTCATAAATAACTCGTAAAGGAGTCATTCTCTGACAACTTTTACAATAGTGATGGTAAAGACTGCAATTGTCTCCCATTAATATTACAGAAAAACAACAAACTTAAATTACAATAAAAGTTGATATATAATTTGTTCATGTTAAATTGTATTTATTTCATTAAAAGATTAAAAAAATACATTAAGGGATAAGGCGAATAATGGATTTACAAATTCTCTTTTTTACCGTCACATATAGAATAATACATGTGACGGTAATGTCCCATAGCAGGGATGATAATAGAAAAGAAGAATTAAACCTTCAAAATGGTGTTTCTTTATGTTTTAAAGGTTTAATCATACCAGTAAACATTAAATAATAATATGCTAAAATATTTATATATTTTTTATGTAAAATATTTCCTTTATTTACTCTGAAATGTGTGTCCTATGAATTTCTGTCTTTACCGTCACGAAAATTTAACGTTGCAGAATGTCTAACAAGATGTTGCATGCTACGTCATGCTAAGAATATTCATTCATTCATTTGTGTCAAATTTGTATATATCTCAACACTCATTACCAGAAAATGCTGTAAAAACATGAAAAATTCTAAGTCGCGCGGTAAACAGGAAGTAGATGTGCAGTAAGCCTGGAAAGTGGACACACAGTACAAGTCACCATGCCAAAGCCACATATCAAATATAAAATCATTTCTTCCAGTAGAAGCTGAGATATCTGTTACGAAAGTTTTCATTATGGCAAACATGAAAAATTCTAAGTCGCGCGGTAAACAGGAAGTAGATGTGCAGTAAGCCTGGAAAGGGGAGACACGGTACAAGTCACCTTGCCAAAGCCACATATCAAATATAAAATCATTTCTTCCAGTAGAAGCTGAGATATCTGTTACGAAGGTGTGAATGGACGGACGGACTGACGGACTAACGGACGGACAGACAAGGTGATTGAAATATAGCCCCCTCTCTACGAGTGGGGGTATAATATACATGTGACTCTGAGATCGTAGTCACGTTGGTGCTTTCCTTTCAACTTCATCGATGTAAAGAAACAGTATCGTGGATCGACTGTCAGCAGGATTCAAAGAAACAAACCAGAATCTCAATTAAAATGCATTAGTACCTTTATTCAACGTCTTTACCAAACATAATAGAAGTTCCTCTGTTCACCTGCTACAACATTTTAAATGTCATGTAGAAATAAAACGTTGTTCCCGGTAGTAATGCACATATTTCATCTTTGGAAATATTTTCTGTAATACGTGGAATCAATACCGAAATGCAGAATTGTCTTTACCGTAACAGTCTTTGCCGTCACAATTTCATATTACAATCGTGACGGTAAAGACAACCATATACTTTTAATCACTTTTACTTAGCATTAGGAATGTTTTTGAGCACGGTTAAAGGCGCTATATTCAACCTCATGCTTTTGATTTATGTTGGTAGTTGTTATTATAAACCAAAATGTCTTTACCGTCACAAATATTCCTTTCCGTAACGAATTCAAAAATGTTTTTTGTATATTATATTAGTAATTATACAACATATGTAACCTTAAATGACACTGTAGTAGCACATCTATAACCCAGTTAAGTTATTTTTGACCATTAAACACTAGTTAAAGAATATAGCAAAAATATATACATCCCGGATCTCAACTTTAAAATTATGACACACAAACCATTTAAATACTCCGTAGATATAAGAAAAAAAAAGAAAATGTGCATTTAAGGTATTGTGACGGTAAAGACAAATATTTACACCCCACCGGAGTAAAAGACGTAGAAAATATATATTTTTGATAAAACAGCTTGCCAAACACTTATTCTGTCTCAAGTATTGTGACGGTAAAGACAAATATTTACACCCCACGGGAGTAAAAGACGTAGAAAATATATATTTTTGATAAAACAGCTTGCCAAACACTTATTCTGTCTCAAGAATGATTAATTAAATAGACTAGCAAATGAAACGTTTGTTACAAATTTTCCTTTCATATAGATACAACTCGGTATTTTGAAAAGTTGTCAGAGAATGACCCAAAACTTATTAACTTAATCATGAAATTAAGTTCAGGTGACATATGGATATGTACCCTCCATTCTCAGCGTGTGGATCACATCTTGTGTGAATGTTTCCAGACATACCCAATGCTGGAGTCTTTGTATCTGTCTGGACTTAAATTTCAGTCTCAATTAAATCTTTAGTGTAAATTAATTTCATGTACAGTTCAAGTAAATTTAAGTGTCAATTAAGTTTTAATTGAGGTTTGTGCAACCCAGTCCTGGTCATTCCTCTCTTAAAAAGTCTGGTAGTCAGATATACCTGATAAAATTCTGAAAGTGATGATAAACACTGATTACTCAACACTTAAGGGGGGGGAGGGGCGTCGTGATCGAATGATAGTTGGATTTACAACTACCTGTGCAATCAGTGCCTATCACTACTAAAGTTGTGAGTTCCAATCCCGCTCATGGTGAGGTGTACTCGATAAAACATTATGCAATAAAGTTTGTCAGTTGTTTTCTCCGGTTTCCTCCATCAATAAAACTGACCGCCACGATATAACTGAAATATTGTTGAAAGTGGCATTAAACACCATAACTACCCCCCCTCCCCCCAAAAAAACCCAAACTTTTACATAAATCAGGCCTTAAAGTCAAAAACCTTTTGAATACCAATTTTATTTATTGGTATTTATTGTATACAATGTTCTGATTGGATGTTTTTCCGAGTATGACTCCAAAACATTTTATGAGTGAGTGTTGTTTAACGCCAATTTTTCAGCTATATCCTGGCCAGAACAAGTTAATTTTCAATGAGATGATGATGATGATGTCCGCTTTGTTCAAGACCAACACGCTTGGTTGGATTTTTATAGTGCTAGCTCACTAATACAACAGTCCGCAGGTAGACATGTCGCTCCACTCGGAAACATTATTCTGATTCTGAGCCAAACAGTCTTTGCTCTTTCTCCTTAATACTGCATGCTTACCGAAGAAGCAACAAATACCAATTTTATAGTCTTTTGGTTTGACCTGACCGGGGCTCGAACCTACAATCTACCGCACTCGATGCGAGCATGCTAACCATTATGCCACTGATGCGGCATAAAAAAAATTATGAGAGTAAGACTGAAGCAAATATCTACTATATACAAACCCTATGAAACACGTGAGTACATGACAACAAGACTTGTTCCTTCATTCCAAAATCTTCCTTACATATAACACAAGGCATGACAGAGTCATCACGCTTGTTTGATTTGTCTTTGGCTTTCTGCCAATCTGTTTCGGTTAATAGTTGGTCTGGAGCTTCAATCAATCCTAACTTCTGGGCTACAACAGATTATAAATAGTTGGTCGGGAGCTTCAATTAATCCTAACTTCTGGGCTACAACAGATTATAAATAGTTGGTCTGGAGCTTCAATCAATCCTAACTTCTGGGCTACAACAGATTATAAATAGTTGGTCGGGAGCTTCAATTAATCCTAACTTCTGGGCTACAACAGATTATAAATAGTTGGTCTGGAGCTTCAATCAATCCTAACTTCTGGGCTACAACAGATTATAAATAGTTGGTCTGGAGCTTCAATCAATCCTAACTTCTGGGCTACAACAGATTATAAATAGTTGGTCGGGAGCTTCAATTAATCCTAACTTCTGGGCTACAACAGATTATAAATAGTTGGTCGGGAGCTTCAATTAATCCTAACTTCTGGGCTACAACAGATTATAAATAGTTGGTCTGGAGTTACAATGTGACCAAACTTCTGGGCTACAACAGATTATAAATAGTTGGTCGGGAGCTTCAATTAATCCTAACTTCTGGGCTACAACAGATTATAAATAGTTCGTCTGGAGTTACAATGAGACCAAACTTCTGGGCTACAACAGATTATAAATAGTTGGTCGGGAGCTTCAATTAATCCTAACTTCTGGGCTACAACAGATTATAAATAGTTCGTCTGGAGTTACAATGAGACCAAACTTCTGGGCTACAACAGATTATAAATAGTTGGTCGGGAGCTTCAATTAATCCTAACTTCTGGGCTACAACAGATTACAAATAGTTGGTCTGGAGTTGCAATGAGACCAAACTTCTGGGCTACAACAGATTATAAATAGTTGGTCGGGAGCTTCAATTAATCCTAACTTCTGGGCTACAACAGATTATAAATAGTTGGTCTGGAGTTACAATGAGACCAAACTTCTGGGCTACAACAGATTATAAATAGTTGGTCAGGAGCTTCAATTAATCCTAACTTCTGGGCTACAACAGATTATAAATAGTTGGTCGGGAGCTTCAATTAATCCTAACTTCTGGGATACAACAGATTATAAATAGTTGGTCGGGAGCTTCAATTAATCCTAACTTCTGGGATACAACAGATTATAAATAGTTGGTCTGGAGTTACAATGAGATCAAACTTCTGCACTACAACAGATTATAAATAGTTGGTCTGGAGTTACAATGAGACCAAACTTCTGGCCTACAAGCCTACAACAGATTATAAATAGTTGGTCTGGAGTTACAATGAGACCAAACTTCTGGGATACAAGCCTACAACAGATTATAAATGTTTGATGATAAGGAATTACAATCAAGGGTTAGGGGTGAGGGGGTGGTTAGGGTTATGATGATTAACGTCACTTTCAACAATATTTCCGTAATATCGAGGCGGTCAGTTTTATTGGTGGAGGAAACCGGAGTGCACAGAGAAAACCACTGACCTGTCGCAAGTCACTGACAAACTTTGTCACATAATGTTGTATCGAGTACACCTCGCCTGAGAAGGATCCGCATTAACAACGTTAGTGGTGATAGACACTGATTGCATAGGTAGTTATAAATCTAATTACCATACAATCACGACCTCAATGACCCCTTGGTGATGAGGAGTTTCAATCAATACAAAATACTGCACTACAGAAATGATATTTAGTTGAAGACGAAAAAGCTGAAAATAATTTTTTTGATAATGGACAAACTCACTGGGATAATACGGTGCAAATCCTGAATTCTGGGGTTTTATACAACTTAAGGTGGTACCATACACTTCAGGTAAAATTTGATCTGCTCGTTTAATTTTCTTATTTTTTTGGCAGTGTGTTTGAATATATCCACTCTAATAAATATCAAAATTTTAACAAATTCCAACCAACAGACTCAGAGCTATAAATTCACTAGCCACATAGCAGCTTTTCTCTGTGGTTTTGATCACCGAGATGCTTGAAATCTGCATACAAACATCATATGATCAAAACGTTCAACTGATTTTAAAGAGTTATCTCCCTGTAGTGTATGGTACCACCTTAATTCATCTTTTAAAAACACTTTTTAATACAATTAATCTAGGTTTTTTAAAAAAAATGGTAGAATGTGTCCATAGAACACAGATGCCCCTGCTTCCAGCTAAAGTAAACAGGTTCAAAATCGAACTTGGACTCTGTGTATCAATTTCAAATGATTTGCTGAAGAGGAACTTCAGTTATGGAGTGGAAACCAAATGTGGGACATATGGAAATGGGTAAAACTTAATACCACGGACACCTAATGACGGGAGCATATTTTTTTTTTTTTTTTTTAAATATGTTAACCAATAGTTGTTTTTGTTGATTATAGCTGTATAACTTCCTCAGTGTATGTTGTTCGATGGCCTTCCATCCACAGGTCCCAAAAGATCACAGAATACTAGCACCCTCAGAATTTGGTTAACCAATAAACCTGCCAATCATCAGCACCTGTCCAACTTTCCTTTCAACCATTCCAACTTCGATGTGTTTTTCTGACAATTATCAACCTTTCTATGGGCATCACAATCAAGGGCAACTATTTCGAAAGCTGTATATAGATTTGGGACAACAGAGTCTCAGAGAAGGAAACACAAGGGATTGTAATTTATTCTCACGAGTGATAACAAGGAAAGCAATTGGCTGTGTGTAAAATGAGATTCAAACTTTTATTTTAATGGTGTTTGGACTTTTCTATTTTAAGACTTGGCTACCTCGACATGAAATCAGCCTTCCTTTTGACTTCAATATGAGGTTTGCTTGTAGTATATAATTACCCAATGTTAGAGGAGGTGGCTTTGGATCCAACACATATTCATCTTGTTTTGTATCATCCCTTTTTGGTTTTGTCTTTCTGTCTGAAAGTAGAAAAACTCCAGTATAAAAAATACAAATGTAAAGAAATATTAATTTTCAGCCCATTGTACCATAAAATGTACAGGTACGTAGATGTTTTAGCAATTCAAAGATACTGTCATTTTTAGCTACGACTGTCATTTTTTACATAAGATATAGTTTTGAAAGACTACTGAAGGACAATCTCAACCTATTTTGTTTTAATTTGTCCAGATTGTTTCAGTGTAGAAGATTAAAATATGAAAAGCTTAGAACATCACAAGGGCAGACAATGCATGGAAAATAATGGTTAAAAATTCACATTGCCATTGGTAATATTAACTAAAAATATTGAAAAATTTCGTCAAAAATATTTATTTTTCTATCACAACAAATTTAATCACATGTTAATTCATCACAGAATTTGTTGAAATGAAATATTATTATCAAGTAAAGATCATAATTCAAGTAATGGATGCACATCAGATGAACTGCTACTAAATCAGTCTACGACCATTAAGCGGTAGTCAGAATCCCCAGGCTGTCTAGACTAGTAGTAAAAATTACCTCGGACTAGTAAACATTTACTGCCGATAGTCTGACCGGTCTAGTGCACATCCGTTGGCACATTTTTTACTCCTTACAGTAACTGCAGAATGTGTCGCCATCAAAGGCAATATCCTAATGCCACTTCTTAAAAAAATAGCGGAATCCAATAACAGTCATTTTTCTTGTCTAGTTTAAATATTTTCGGGCTAGAATTTATTTTTTAACTTTGGACGAGAGCTTCAAAATATTTTTGGCACAGAATGTTTACTAAATAGAACAATTAAAGTTAAATTGTAATACTTCTGCCTGTGTCCACCACTGATCGTATTGGTTTCTTCTGTTTAGATTTAGCTGCTGGTCCCAAACCAACATTACGGGGACCAGTCCTGCCTAAACCTCCCAAGTTTAAATTCTTTACCCAGTGGTCTTGTAGAGCTACAGCTGCCAAAACTGTCGAGGAATGGTCTTCCTGAAAAAAGAAGTAAAACTGGTACATTGTAATGCAGTAAAACCTATATAACCTGAACCTCTTTTAGAACAACTTTTGTGTTCAGAACAACAGACAGATGTTTGGTTTATACAGGATAAATTGAAAATAAATTCTACCTTTAAGTTCGGGTCAGGGTTCCCACTGAGTTTTGAAACTGGGGGTACAATGGGGTACAATTGTTGTTTTTTACTTCACTATGTACCCCTGCATGTAGAAAGTCCCTACAATTTTGGGGGTACAGGGCCTATTTTGGGGGTTAAAAACCCTCTGCAGAGGGTAAATGGGCATGCTGCGGGTTATACAGGATTCCAGTTTATACATGTCAGGGTTCCGCTTAGACAGGTTTCACTATAAGGCCATCATTACAAAATACGGGTTTAGCTTCAAACCAGATTACATAAAAAACAATTTTCTCTTATTTCATTTAAACAAATTTTTTTTTAACAATTTTAGACCTCTGACATGAACTCTAACGTTTTGTTGTTAGATCTCCCATGAAGTCTTAAAGTAAATGGAAGAGCAAGTGAGGAGATCTAATCTTAATAGTACTCAAAGAAATAAACATGTTACATTAAATAACTCTCGCTTGAATCTATTTGTTTATATTTAATTTTTCACAAATTAATTTTTAAATTTAGAATAAATTAGATGTAACGGTTAACCAATAAAAGAGGTGGAATGACTGCCTGCTAATTATGAAAGGCCTTTTAAACCTGTTTTATATATATATAGGCCACTCGACCACATATATTAATCTAGTATCCTTAGTAACTTTGAGATCCAGTGGGACAGATATATTGTATGGTTGTCACTTGCTTCTAGACGAGTGGTCTAGGGCGCTGGATGTAAGGCTTAGCGAATGGTGCTGCAGTGTATCAATGGTGTGGGTTCAAATCCCATCGAGGAAAGAACAAAAATTTGACAGCTCTAAAATCTAATTCTAACACTGTTTGGTTTAATTTTCAGACGTATATATATATATATATATATATGTGGTCTAGGGGGCTGGACGTAAGGCTAAGCAAATGGTGCTGCAGTGTATCAATGGTGCAGGTTCAAATCCCGTCGAGGGAAGAACAAAAATTTGACAGCTCTAAAATCTAATTCTAACACTGTTTGGTTTAATTTTCAGACGTATATATATATAATATATATATATATATATATCCGCGGTTCAACTTATCAGAGATCGACTATGACGTCAGCTGTTTTATTGATAAAGGTTCAGATGTGTGTTTCCATCATGTTTGAAAATGTGTAAAATATGGGAACAGAACAAAAGCCGGACCCCGGACAAAAAGCCCCCCAATATTGAAATAATCATACAATCTTATTACATTTGTTTTATATTAATGGTGATACTAAAAGATATCCTAAAGAATTAATACAAAAAATAAAATACTTTAAACAAATATTTTTCCACATTTTGTTCATTGTTCATTGTTAAGTTCATTTATAAAATGTAAATTAAAAGAAAACACTACTTAATTGTTTAAATTGAAATTTATCAGGTAAAGTTAATCAGGAATTGTTTTTATTGATAAACAATTGATAATTACCCTTTTAACCTTTGAAGTTATTAAAAGTAATGAGTGAGTTATTTCCTCCTCATGTTTGATAAACTAAGATTTTTATTTTTGTTTTTACTTTCTTTGATGAGGATTATTATATTTCTTAAACAAATACTTTAATTATTTATGATTTCTTCATGTTTCAAAAGTAACTTATTATGAAAAATGGTATTCAAAAATAATACAATAACATAAATAGCAGTACAATAAGTCCAAAATGCATCTAAAGATACAAATGTGGTTTGCGGTAAAATAGAGGTAAAAAAATTCTAGAATCATGTTATAAAACACAAATTTGTTTTCATATACGAACAATTAAACAAAGACACAGAATAAAATATATATATGACACAAAAAACATTAACATATACTTTTCATTATTGGGGGGCTTTTTGTCGGTGGGCTTTTGTCCTAGGGGGGCTTTTGTCCTAGACTCCTGAAATATATATTTGATTGTCATGTTTACAGTTTACGCTTTGTTCGATATGTACTAAATGTTTTGTTTGTTTCAATAAACGTAAAAATAAAGAAATATCGATGCAAAAAACTTTTATTTATTATTCTATGAATTTGATATTTAATAAAAATGAATGTGAATTGTTTAAACCGAATTAAAAAAAACGATATCACAAATTATTTTCAATCACGTTTTCAATAAAAATGAAAGAAAATCTATCAATTCAAACGATTATGACCAATCAAATCGCTTCCAAAGCGTAAGGGAGACGCAAAATGGCTAAGGAGGAGATGTCAACATAGATTGAAGCGGTGATCCATAAAAATGGGGTTTAGAGGGGTAATCTGAGCAAATGTATACGGTGGACCGCGTTGAATATGCAGAAAAGTTGTTCCTCTACACATCGGTAGGTGTTTGTGGGCGCATACACGTAAAAATCGACTCGTTCTGTCGTTAGAAAGCAGCATAAAAAAAATAAAAATAAACATAAAAAGTCAGATAAGTAATAGATAAATATAGAATGATAGAAAGCATACCTGTTAATCCTCCCCCTTTTCGCGGGAGTCTCCCGCGTAAGAGCCCTATCTCCTGCATGGACTGGGTCTCATGCGCGGGAGACATTAATCTCCCGCACACACCTTTTCCTCCCGGACGATCTCCCCCAACAAAAAAATCAAGTACAATAAAATCTTGACCTACATTTTGCGATCAATATTTCTGGAAATTCCCCATTTGGAACTCCCGCGCTAATGAAAAACGCCGAGAGTAACAAATGGTAAAGGTGTTTAAATGATATCCGGTTATTGATCTGTTTGACACCTTTACAGGTAAATTGGGTCATGGAGATTAATTAAGGTGTTGATGATTATACAACAATTATCCACTGATTGACAGTTAATTGGGGATAAGGAAGTGGGTTTGTGGCACACGCTTATATGATTAGAAGTGTGATAGCGGCAATTAAAAATAGTTATAAACCGTTGTGCAAACAGGAGTCGGACAACTTTTGATGCCGAGGAAAACTTCTTATTTCGATCAAACGTGCAATGAATTCATCTCGGATTGAGTTGTTATGGCTTGTTTGGGACCAAAGCCGATCAAAGTATTATTTAAGGACTAAGTTCCAGGATGGAATTGATAAACCACAAGAATGCCAAAACGTATACTATCACCCAACGCACCAGCAGCAAAGTGACTTTTTAATTTTAGTGCTCTATGACTTTATTTTTCAGAGCATTATGTCTTCATTGTTATTGCTTTGATTATGAATAAATTATAAATACAGTTTTTATCCTTCATTCATCATATGAAACACTACTAATAAGACAGAAATGTAAACAATATATATTGAAATGGGATGCAGTTGGTTCAATACTGAAACAAACAAAAAAGAAAACATCAATTAACAATAAAAACATGCATCAAATACGTCGATAAAAAATCTCCAGTTATGAGACCAAATCTCCAGTTGTAGCATAGCAACTCTTATCACATGTATGCAACTACAAGGTACAATTTTGTGCATTTAAAGGCGACGCACAAAAACTCCCCCTTAGAAGAGTTGGTAGGGGGGATCTCCCCCCTAGCAGTTCCCAGAGGTTAACATGTATGAGAAAGGGCTTTCTAAACGACAGAATAATTCGGTTTAGTTTTCACCATGTGTTTTTTGTGTGTCTTAACTTTTTTTTTTGTAATTAATGTCGGTTTAAAAGCTCACAAATTGTGTTATATTTATTCATGTACCAACTATAAATAAAGCTTTGAACTTGAACTTGGCGACTGCAAGCACCTCAAACTCTCTCAGAAAGTCTATGACTAAACATTTTTTGATGTCAATGAAGCAGGATAAAAAGGTATAACATATTGCAAGATCATTTTTTCCATTGGCATTGCTACCATTTTATAACTACCGGCACACAAATGGTTATGCCAATGGGGTTTAACGCCATTTTCAACAATATTTCAGTTATATTGGTGCAGGAAACAACCTGAGTATCCGGTAGAAAACCACTGACACAAATCACTGACAAACTTGATCAAATAATGTTGTATCAAGTACATCTCATCATGAACAGGGTTCGAACTCACAAAATCAGTGGTCATATGCACTGAGTTCATAGGTACAAGGTAGTTGTAAATCCAACTAGTCTACCATACAATCACGACCACTATGTCTGGTACTAAATAAAGCCCCCACTGATATGTTTAGATATGAACAATGTACATATCATGTGTATGCATTAACTGCATGTCAATATTGTTTGCTTCTGTATGTTACGGCGGCAAAAAGGTTTATATAGAGCTTGTTGAATTTAATGGAATTCAGTAATGCCTAGCCCTAGGCTTTAACTTTTAACTTTTAATTTAAGCTGATCAATTGTAAAATGGTCTTCAGAAGACAACAGTCACGTAAAGTGTTGTTTTCACCTTAACTTTGGAATGTGTAGGTTTGTAGCCTGATGCCATTTAGCCACAAATTTGGAAACTATTCACAGAAACCTCAAATACAATTCAGTTGTTGCCAGTGTCTCCATTTTTGATGCACATTTCGTTTCTAGACTGGTGTTGTCTGCCCCTGATTTTTCAACCGGGTATAAAATGTGTAAAGTGTATCCGTACCAAGAATCCCAGTACCCAAAATACATTTTTGTTTATGCAAAAATACTATTATTAAATAACCAATATTTACAAAAATAAATTATTGAATATATTACTTTTTACAATAATAAGTAAATAAGTAGGCCTAAAGATAGCTGCGTGAGCGTACGTTGCACTTCCGTAGAACAACAATCCATTTTTTTAATTATAATTATTATTATTTTTTTTTAATCAAAATTAGATACTATTTGTTCATTCTTTATAATTTGTTTCAATATTTAGGATATCTTTGGCTATAGTCAGACAGGTTCAATGACGATGCGTAAAAAGGTCGGTTTTCTTCCATCTATTTTACACATCCACAGACTAGGAACTCCCGGATGAAATGTTAAAGGGAGATAACTGCAATTTTGTATAAAAGCGCAACTTTTTTAGTTGATAAAAAACCCATAAAAATATATAGTGTTATGGCGGAAATGGCAACTGATGAAACGGGAATTACTCCAATATTTGCAGATTTTCAGAAATATTTAACTGCAGACCAAGAATTAAGAGAGGTTGTTAATACATTCATTCTCCGAGTCCAACGTTCCACTAGTAAAAAAACCCCCCTACCCCACTGATTGACATTGTTGAAAGTAGAAACATAGCATGATAAACCGTAGTCTCGTTGAGATTAGGATTCTGAAGAAATTTTCTGTCTCCTAGTCTTAACGAGATTAGATATACCGGGTATCGGGTCCTTTCGCTCTGATTACACTTTCGTCCTGGTAGTGACTAGTGGGTCCGTTCGCCCTACTAATAATATGAAACGGGCATGGCCATGAATGCTCGTGAATTTTAAAATTATCTGCCAATTTCGCGCTCATCCAGTGCATCAAAATAGTGTCGAGATATATCGGGGGACGACTTTTTTTAGGGTCAAATCTAGTCTCATTCAATCGAACTCTCGTTGTTCCTTATGAGATCTCAAAAGTTAACTTCCACACAGAAAAAAAAATTCTTGTCAGTATGTCAGAAGAGATTTAATGAAATTTGAAAATATCAATATAAGTAGAACAAGCTAACAAAATGACTTATTACACACGGGTTCCGGGTTTCAGTGATATCGGACATACGAGAGAGGGTCAGAGATTTAGCATCACCTTTGCACTTTGTGTTAAGAAGATCTTCATTAGTAGAGTGTGTAAGTGTGTTACACGGAACGTGTTTACAATGTGCAGAAAAAAAATATATCCATCAGTATGTGAAGCCATGTGAAGAAAATCCTAGGTACACATTTTTAACCATAAAGAGCTCGCTTCGCTCGCATATTAAAAAAATATGTATTCACGTGTGTATAAATTTATTTCATATTCGAATAAGATTGTATATCAGTTTTATTGGTGGAGGAAATAGTAGTACCCGGAGAAAACCACAGACCTGCCGCAAGTCACTGACAAACTTTTTCACATAATGTTGTATCGAGTACACTTCGCTATCAGCGGTATTCAAAGTCACAACATTTTGTAGGTAGCTATAAATCCAACTACCATACGATCACAACCAAAAGGTTGATGCATTAATTGATAGTATACAGTTATTTAATGGGAGTGCAGGCAATAGATCAAATTATTTTTCCCCGAGGTACTGGGAAAGATCAAATTGTTCTATTGCCCGAGGTCTTTCGTAGTACAGAGGGAAAAAAAATGATCTATTGCCTGCACTCCCATTAAATAACTTGTTTATTACCTAAATATAATTTTTTTAGACAGATTTAAAAAAAAAACTACTGTTTTCAATATTTAAATATTGCTTAAAAATTTTAACAAATAACATTAATTTTCTTTTTCATAATAAACATGAAAATTCTTAAAATTTTTAATCTGCTCTTGTTCTGCGCTAGGGACATATATCACCCTTGGGAAAGAAATTTATGTTTATTTTATAAAGAATAAGTTACGCAAATACGTTATAATTAGATTGCACAATTTGAAGTCAGTTACAGATATTGCATATATAGAACCTCTTTGTAATTAAAAAGAAACTGTAAGTAATGTCACAATGCTGTTAAAATGATGTCATGAAATAAATGACGTGAAAATTACGATTATACACGAAATGTAGCAGTCAAAGAGTTAAATCGCTTTAGATTACGACGCGGGAAACGTCATGATAGAAATCCCGGATTATCAATCGATCTATTGACTGATCTATTGTTCGGGGAAATAGACAGCTTCTGAACGTTAAACAAAATAGTGAAAAATGAAAAATACGGTACTTAGTAATACGCGTAACAATTATAATTAGGTAATAACTATATATAGTGTTGATTGGTATTAACAAATATCTTTGATCACCGTTATATAAAAAAAATTTAAATATAGTGGTGCATGTATTTTTAACTAGCAAGAACAAGATCTTGATTTATAATTTACAGGAGATACGAGTTTGTGTGAGAGACATTGAACAGAAAGCCAGAGAAATCCATACACAAATACAACAGGTTCACCAAATAGGCAACATTAAAAACAGTAAGCAAAATAAAACTATTAACAGGTCTGTCAAATAGACAACATTAAAAACAGTAAGCAAAATAGTTAATAACAGGTCCATCAAATAGGCAACATTAAAAACAGTAAGCAAAATAGTTAATAACAGGTCTGTCAAATAGGCAACATTAAAAACAGTAAGTAAAATAGTTAATAACAGGTCCATCAAATAGGCAACATTAAAAACTGTAAGCAAAATAGTTAATAACAGGTCCATCAAATAGGCAACATTAAAAACAGTAAGCAAAATAGTTAATAACAGGTCTGTCAAATAGGCAACATTAAAAACAGTAAGTAAAATAGTTAATAACAGGTCCATCAAATAGGCAACATTAAAAACTGTAAACAAAATAGTTAATAACAGGTCTGTCAAATAGGCAACATTAAAAACAGTAAGCAAAATAGTTAATAACAGGTCTGTCAAATAGACAACATTAAAAACAGTAAGTAAAATAGTTAAAAACAGGTCTGTCAAATAGGCAACATTAAAAACAGTAAGCAAAATAGTTAATAACAGGTCTGTCAAATAGGCAACATTAAAAACAGTAAGTAAAATAGTTAATAACAGGTTCACCAAATAGGCAACATTAAAAACTGTAAGCAAAATAAAACTATTAACAGGTCTGTCAAATAGACAACATTAAAAACAGTAAGCAAAATAGTTAATAACAGGTCCATCAAATAGGCAACATTAAAAACAGTAAGCAAAATAGTTAATAACAGGTCTGTCAAATAGGCAACATTAAAAACAGTAAGTAAAATAGTTAATAACAGGTCCATCAAATAGGCAACATTAAAAACTGTAAGCAAAATAGTTAATAACAGGTCCATCAAATAGGCAACATTAAAAACAGTAAGCAAAATAGTTAATAACAGGTCTGTCAAATAGGCAACATTAAAAACAGTAAGTAAAATAGTTAATAACAGGTCCATCAAATAGGCAACATTAAAAACTGTAAGCAAAATAGTTAATAACAGGTCTGTCAAATAGGCAACATTAAAAACAGTAAGCAAAATAGTTAATAACAGGTCTGTCAAATAGACAACATTAAAAACAGTAAGTAAAATAGTTAAAAACAGGTCTGTCAAATAGGCAACATTAAAAACAGTAAGCAAAATAGTTAATAACAGGTCTGTCAAATAGGCAACATTAAAAACAGTAAGTAAAATAGTTAATAACAGGTTCACCAAATAGGCAACATTAAAAACTGTAAGCAAAATAGCTATTAACAGGTCTGTCAAATAGGCAACATTAAAAACAGTAAGCAAAATAGTTAATAACAGGTCCATCAAATAGGCAACATTAAAAACAGTAAGCAAAATAGTTAATAACAGGTTCACCAAATAGGCAACATTAAAAACAGTAAGCAAAATAGTTAATAACAGGTTCACCAAATAGGCAACATTAAAAACAGTAAGCAAAATAATTAATAACAGGTTCACCAAATAGGCAACATTAAAAACAGTAAGCAAAATAGTTAATAACAGGTTCACCAAATAGGCAACATTAAAAATAGTAAGCAAAATAGTTAATAACAGGTTCACCAAATAGGCAACATTAAAAATAGTAAACAAAATAGTTAATAACAGGTTCACCAAATAGGCAACATTAAAAACAGTAAGCAAAATAGCTATTAACAGGTCTGTCAAATAGGCAACATTAAAAACAGTAAGCAAAATAGTTAATAACAGGTCCATCAAATAGGCAACATTAAAAACTGTAAGCAAAATAGTTAATAACAGGTCTGTCAAATAGGCAACATTAAAAACAGTAAGCAAAATAGTTAATAACAGGTCTGTCAAATAGACAACATTAAAAACAGTAAGTAAAATAGTTAAAAACAGGTCTGTCAAATAGGCAACATTAAAAACAGTAAGCAAAATAGTTAATAACAGGTCTGTCAAATAGGCAACATTAAAAACAGTAAGTAAAATAGTTAATAACAGGTTCACCAAATAGGCAACATTAAAAACTGTAAGCAAAATAGCTATTAACAGGTCTGTCAAATAGGCAACATTAAAAACAGTAAGCAAAATAGTTAATAACAGGTCCATCAAATAGGCAACATTAAAAACAGTAAGCAAAATAGTTAATAACAGGTTCACCAAATAGGCAACATTAAAAACAGTAAGCAAAATAGTTAATAACAGGTTCACCAAATAGGCAACATTAAAAACAGTAAGCAAAATAGTTAATAACAGGTTCACCAAATAGGCAATATTAAAAATAGTAAGCAAAATAGTTAATAACAGGTTCACCAAATAGGCAACATTAAAAACAGTAAGCAAAATAGTTAATAACAGGTCCATCAAATAGGCAACATTAAAAACAGTAAGCAAAATAGTTAATAACAGGTTCACCAAATAGGCAACATTAAAAACAGTAAGCAAAATAGTTAATAACAGGTTCACCAAATAGGCAACATTAAAAACAGTAAGCAAAATAGTTAATAACAGGTTCACCAAATAGGCAACATTAAAAATAGTAAGCAAAATAGTTAATAACAGGTTCACCAAATAGGCAACATTAAAAATAGTAAACAAAATAGTTAATAACAGGTTCACCAAATAGGCAACATTAAAAACAGTAAGCAAAATAGCTATTAACAGGTCTGTCAAATAGGCAACATTAAAAACAGTAAGCAAAATAGTTAATAACAGGTCCATCAAATAGGCAACATTAAAAACTGTAAGCAAAATAGCTATTAACAGGTCTGTCAAATAGGCAACATTAAAAACAGTAAGCAAAATAGTTAATAACAGGTCCATCAAATAGGCAACATTAAAAACTGTAAGCAAAATAGCTATTAACAGGTCTGTCAAATAGGCAACATTAAAAACAGTAAGCAAAATAGTTAATAACAGGTTCACCAAATAGGCAACATTAAAAATAGTAAGCAAAATAGTTAATAACAGGTTCACCAAATAGGCAACATTAAAAACTGTAAGCAAAATAGTTAATAACAGGTTCACCAAATAGGCAACATTAAAAATAGTAAGCAAAATAGTTAATAACAGGTTCACCAAATAGGCAACATTAAAAACTGTAAGCAAAATAGTTAATAACAGGTTCACCAAATAGGCAACATTAAAAACAGTAAGCAAAATAGTTAATAACAGGTTCACCAAATAGGCAACATTAAAAACAGTAAGCAAAATAGTTAATAACAGGTTCACCAAATAGGCAACATTAAAAATAGTAAACAAAATAGTTACTAACAGGTTCACCAAATAGGCAACATTAAAAACAGTAAGCAAAATAGTTAATAACAGGTTCACCAAATAGACAACATTAAAAACAGTAAGTAAAATAGTTAATAACAGGTTCACCAAATAGGCAACATTAAAAATAGTAAACAAAATAGTTAATAACAGGTTCACCAAATAGGCAACATTAAAAATAGTAAACAAAATAGTTAATAACAGGTTCACCAAATAGGCAACATTAAAAACAGTAAGTAAAATAGTTAATAACAGGTTCACCAAATAGGCAACATTAAAAATAGTAAACAAAATAGTTAATAACAGGTTCACCAAATAGGCAACATTAAAAACAGTAAGTAAAATAGTTAATAACAGGTTCACCAAATAGGCAACATTAAAAATAGTAAACAAAATAGTTAATAACAGGTTCACCAAATAGGCAACATTAAAAATAGTAAACAAAATAGTTAATAACAGGTTCACCAAATAGGCAACATTAAAAACAGTAAGCAAAATAGCTATTAACAGGTCTGTCAAATAGGCAACATTAAAAACAGTAAGCAAAATAGTTAATAACAGGTTCACCAAATAGGCAACATTAAAAATAGTAAGCAAAATAGTTAATAACAGGTTCTCAAATAGGCAACATTAAAAACAGTAAGCAAAATAGTTAATAACAGGTTCTCAAATAGGCAACATTAAAAACTGTAAGCAAAATAGTTAATAACAGGTTCACCAAATAGGCAACATTAAAAATAGTAAGCAAAATAGTTAATAACAGGTTCACCAAATAGGCAACATTAAAAACAGTAAGCAAAATAGTTAATAACAGGTTCACCAAATAGGCAACATTAAAAACAGTAAGCAAAATAGTTAATAACAGGTTCACCAAATAGGCAACATTAAAAATAGTAAACAAAATAGTTAATAACAGTTTCACCAAATAGGCAACATTAAAAACAGTAAGCAAAATAGTTAATAACAGGTTCACCAAATAGACAACATTAAAAACAGTAAGTAAAATAGTTAATAACAGGTTCACCAAATAGGCAACATTAAAAATAGTAAACAAAATAGTTAATAACAGGTTCACCAAATAGGCAACATTAAAAATAGTAAACAAAATAGTTAATAACAGGTTCACCAAATAGGCAACATTAAAAATAGTAAACAAAATAGTTAATAACAGGTTCACCAAATAGGCAACATTAAAAATAGTAAACAAAATAGTTAATAACAGGTTCACCAAATAGGCAACATTAAAAATAGTAAACAAAATAGTTAATAACAGGTTCACCAAATAGGCAACATTAAAAACAGTAAGTAAAATAGTTAATAACAGGTTCACCAAATAGGCAACATTAAAAATAGTAAACAAAATAGTTAATAACAGGTTCACCAAATAGGCAACATTAAAAACAGTAAGTAAAATAGTTAATAACAGGTTCACCAAATAGGCAACATTAAAAATAGTAAACAAAATAATTAATAACAGGTTCACCAAATAGGCAACATTAAAAACAGTAAGCAAAATAGTTAATAACAGGTTCACCAAATAGGCAACATTAAAAACAGTAAGCAAAATAGTTAATAACAGGTTCACCAAATAGGCAACATTAAAAACAGTAAGTAAAATAGTTAATAACAGGTTCACCAAATAGGCAACATTAAAAATAGTAAACAAAATAATTAATAACAGGTTCACCAAATAGGCAACATTAAAAACAGTAAGCAAAATAGTTAATAACAGGTTCACCAAATAGGCAACATTAAAAACAGTAAGCAAAATATTTAATAACAGGTTCACCAAATAGGCAACATTAAAAACAGTAAGCAAAATAGTTAATAACAGGTCTGTCAAATAGGCAACATTAAAAACTGTAAGCAAAATAGCTATTAACAGGTCTGTCAAATAGGCAACATTAAAAACAGTAAGCAAAATAGTTAATAACAGGTTCACCAAATAGGCAACATTAAAAACAGTAAGCAAAATAGTTAATAACAGGTTCACCAAATAGGCAACATTAAAAATAGTAAACAAAATAGTTAATAACAGGTTCACCAAATAGGCAACATTAAAAACAGTAAGTAAAATAGTTAATAACAGGTTCACCAAATAGGCAACATTAAAAATAGTAAACAAAATAGTTAATAACAGGTTCACCAAATAGGCAACATTAAAAACAGTAAGTAAAATAGTTAATAACAGGTTCACCAAATAGGCAACATTAAAAATAGTAAACAAAATAATTAATAACAGGTTCACCAAATAGGCAACATTAAAAACAGTAAGCAAAATAGTTAATAACAGGTTCACCAAATAGGCAACATTAAAAACAGTAAGCAAAATAGTTAATAACAGGTTCACCAAATAGGCAACATTAAAAACAGTAAGTAAAATAGTTAATAACAGGTTCACCAAATAGGCAACATTAAAAATAGTAAACAAAATAATTAATAACAGGTTCACCAAATAGGCAACATTAAAAACAGTAAGCAAAATAGTTAATAACAGGTTCACCAAATAGGCAACATTAAAAACAGTAAGCAAAATATTTAATAACAGGTTCACCAAATAGGCAACATTAAAAACAGTAAGCAAAATAGTTAATAACAGGTCTGTCAAATAGGCAACATTAAAAACTGTAAGCAAAATAGCTATTAACAGGTCTGTCAAATAGGCAACATTAAAAACAGTAAGCAAAATAGTTAATAACAGGTTCACCAAATAGGCAACATTAAAAACAGTAAGCAAAATAATTAATAACAGGTTCACCAAATAGGCAACATTAAAAACAGTAAGCAAAATAGTTAATAACAGGTTCACCAAATAGGCAACATTAAAAATAGTAAGCAAAATAGTTAATAACAGGTTCACCAAATAGGCAACATTAAAAATAGTAAACAAAATAGTTAATAACAGGTTCACCAAATAGGCAACATTAAAAACAGTAAGCAAAATAGCTATTAACAGGTCTGTCAAATAGGCAACATTAAAAACAGTAAGCAAAATAGTTAATAACAGGTCCATCAAATAGGCAACATTAAAAACTGTAAGCAAAATAGTTAATAACAGGTCTGTCAAATAGGCAACATTAAAAACAGTAAGCAAAATAGTTAATAACAGGTCTGTCAAATAGACAACATTAAAAACAGTAAGTAAAATAGTTAAAAACAGGTCTGTCAAATAGGCAACATTAAAAACAGTAAGCAAAATAGTTAATAACAGGTCTGTCAAATAGGCAACATTAAAAACAGTAAGTAAAATAGTTAATAACAGGTTCACCAAATAGGCAACATTAAAAACTGTAAGCAAAATAGCTATTAACAGGTCTGTCAAATAGGCAACATTAAAAACAGTAAGCAAAATAGTTAATAACAGGTCCATCAAATAGGCAACATTAAAAACAGTAAGCAAAATAGTTAATAACAGGTTCACCAAATAGGCAACATTAAAAACAGTAAGCAAAATAGTTAATAACAGGTTCACCAAATAGGCAACATTAAAAACAGTAAGCAAAATAGTTAATAACAGGTTCACCAAATAGGCAACATTAAAAATAGTAAGCAAAATAGTTAATAACAGGTTCACCAAATAGGCAACATTAAAAACAGTAAGCAAAATAGTTAATAACAGGTCCATCAAATAGGCAACATTAAAAACAGTAAGCAAAATAGTTAATAACAGGTTCACCAAATAGGCAACATTAAAAACAGTAAGCAAAATAGTTAATAACAGGTTCACCAAATAGGCAACATTAAAAACAGTAAGCAAAATAGTTAATAACAGGTTCACCAAATAGGCAACATTAAAAATAGTAAGCAAAATAGTTAATAACAGGTTCACCAAATAGGCAACATTAAAAATAGTAAACAAAATAGTTAATAACAGGTTCACCAAATAGGCAACATTAAAAACAGTAAGCAAAATAGCTATTAACAGGTCTGTCAAATAGGCAACATTAAAAACAGTAAGCAAAATAGTTAATAACAGGTCCATCAAATAGGCAACATTAAAAACTGTAAGCAAAATAGCTATTAACAGGTCTGTCAAATAGGCAACATTAAAAACAGTAAGCAAAATAGTTAATAACAGGTCCATCAAATAGGCAACATTAAAAACTGTAAGCAAAATAGCTATTAACAGGTCTGTCAAATAGGCAACATTAAAAACAGTAAGCAAAATAGTTAATAACAGGTTCACCAAATAGGCAACATTAAAAATAGTAAGCAAAATAGTTAATAACAGGTTCACCAAATAGGCAACATTAAAAACTGTAAGCAAAATAGTTAATAACAGGTTCACCAAATAGGCAACATTAAAAATAGTAAGCAAAATAGTTAATAACAGGTTCACCAAATAGGCAACATTAAAAACTGTAAGCAAAATAGTTAATAACAGGTTCACCAAATAGGCAACATTAAAAACAGTAAGCAAAATAGTTAATAACAGGTTCACCAAATAGGCAACATTAAAAACAGTAAGCAAAATAGTTAATAACAGGTTCACCAAATAGGCAACATTAAAAATAGTAAACAAAATAGTTACTAACAGGTTCACCAAATAGGCAACATTAAAAACAGTAAGCAAAATAGTTAATAACAGGTTCACCAAATAGACAACATTAAAAACAGTAAGTAAAATAGTTAATAACAGGTTCACCAAATAGGCAACATTAAAAATAGTAAACAAAATAGTTAATAACAGGTTCACCAAATAGGCAACATTAAAAATAGTAAACAAAATAGTTAATAACAGGTTCACCAAATAGGCAACATTAAAAACAGTAAGTAAAATAGTTAATAACAGGTTCACCAAATAGGCAACATTAAAAATAGTAAACAAAATAGTTAATAACAGGTTCACCAAATAGGCAACATTAAAAACAGTAAGTAAAATAGTTAATAACAGGTTCACCAAATAGGCAACATTAAAAATAGTAAACAAAATAGTTAATAACAGGTTCACCAAATAGGCAACATTAAAAATAGTAAACAAAATAGTTAATAACAGGTTCACCAAATAGGCAACATTAAAAACAGTAAGCAAAATAGCTATTAACAGGTCTGTCAAATAGGCAACATTAAAAACAGTAAGCAAAATAGTTAATAACAGGTTCACCAAATAGGCAACATTAAAAATAGTAAGCAAAATAGTTAATAACAGGTTCTCAAATAGGCAACATTAAAAACAGTAAGCAAAATAGTTAATAACAGGTTCTCAAATAGGCAACATTAAAAACTGTAAGCAAAATAGTTAATAACAGGTTCACCAAATAGGCAACATTAAAAATAGTAAACAAAATAGTTACTAACAGGTTCACCAAATAGGCAACATTAAAAACAGTAAGCAAAATAGTTAATAACAGGTTCACCAAATAGGCAACATTAAAAACAGTAAGCAAAATAGTTAATAACAGGTTCACCAAATAGGCAACATTAAAAACAGTAAGTAAAATAGTTAATAACAGGTTCACCAAATAGGCAACATTAAAAATAGTAAACAAAATAATTAATAACAGGTTCACCAAATAGGCAACATTAAAAACAGTAAGTAAAATAGTTAATAACAGGTCCATCAAATAGGCAACATTAAAAACTGTAAGCAAAATAGTTAATAACAGGTCCATCAAATAGGCAACATTAAAAACAGTAAGCAAAATAGTTAATAACAGGTCTGTCAAATAGGCAACATTAAAAACAGTAAGTAAAATAGTTAATAACAGGTCCATCAAATAGGCAACATTAAAAACTGTAAACAAAATAGTTAATAACAGGTCTGTCAAATAGGCAACATTAAAAACAGTAAGCAAAATAGTTAATAACAGGTCTGTCAAATAGACAACATTAAAAACAGTAAGTAAAATAGTTAAAAACAGGTCTGTCAAATAGGCAACATTAAAAACAGTAAGCAAAATAGTTAATAACAGGTCTGTCAAATAGGCAACATTAAAAACAGTAAGTAAAATAGTTAATAACAGGTTCACCAAATAGGCAACATTAAAAACTGTAAGCAAAATAGCTATTAACAGGTCAGTCAAATAGGCAACATTAAAAACAGTAAGCAAAATAGTTAATAACAGGTCCATCAAATAGGCAACATTAAAAACAGTAAGCAAAATAGTTAATAACAGGTTCACCAAATAGGCAACATTAAAAACAGTAAGCAAAATAGTTAATAACAGGTTCACCAAATAGGCAACATTAAAAACAGTAAGCAAAATAATTAATAACAGGTTCACCAAATAGGCAACATTAAAAACAGTAAGCAAAATAGTTAATAACAGGTTCACCAAATAGGCAACATTAAAAATAGTAAGCAAAATAGTTAATAACAGGTTCACCAAATAGGCAACATTAAAAATAGTAAACAAAATAGTTAATAACAGGTTCACCAAATAGGCAACATTAAAAACAGTAAGCAAAATAGCTATTAACAGGTCTGTCAAATAGGCAACATTAAAAACAGTAAGCAAAATAGTTAATAACAGGTCCATCAAATAGGCAACATTAAAAACTGTAAGCAAAATAGTTAATAACAGGTCTGTCAAATAGGCAACATTAAAAACAGTAAGCAAAATAGTTAATAACAGGTCTGTCAAATAGACAACATTAAAAACAGTAAGTAAAATAGTTAAAAACAGGTCTGTCAAATAGGCAACATTAAAAACAGTAAGCAAAATAGTTAATAACAGGTCTGTCAAATAGGCAACATTAAAAACAGTAAGTAAAATAGTTAATAACAGGTTCACCAAATAGGCAACATTAAAAACTGTAAGCAAAATAGCTATTAACAGGTCTGTCAAATAGGCAACATTAAAAACAGTAAGCAAAATAGTTAATAACAGGTCCATCAAATAGGCAACATTAAAAACAGTAAGCAAAATAGTTAATAACAGGTTCACCAAATAGGCAACATTAAAAACAGTAAGCAAAATAGTTAATAACAGGTTCACCAAATAGGCAACATTAAAAACAGTAAGCAAAATAGTTAATAACAGGTTCACCAAATAGGCAATATTAAAAATAGTAAGCAAAATAGTTAATAACAGGTTCACCAAATAGGCAACATTAAAAACAGTAAGCAAAATAGTTAATAACAGGTCCATCAAATAGGCAACATTAAAAACAGTAAGCAAAATAGTTAATAACAGGTTCACCAAATAGGCAACATTAAAAACAGTAAGCAAAATAGTTAATAACAGGTTCACCAAATAGGCAACATTAAAAACAGTAAGCAAAATAGTTAATAACAGGTTCACCAAATAGGCAACATTAAAAATAGTAAGCAAAATAGTTAATAACAGGTTCACCAAATAGGCAACATTAAAAATAGTAAACAAAATAGTTAATAACAGGTTCACCAAATAGGCAACATTAAAAACAGTAAGCAAAATAGCTATTAACAGGTCTGTCAAATAGGCAACATTAAAAACAGTAAGCAAAATAGTTAATAACAGGTCCATCAAATAGGCAACATTAAAAACTGTAAGCAAAATAGCTATTAACAGGTCTGTCAAATAGGCAACATTAAAAACAGTAAGCAAAATAGTTAATAACAGGTCCATCAAATAGGCAACATTAAAAACTGTAAGCAAAATAGCTATTAACAGGTCTGTCAAATAGGCAACATTAAAAACAGTAAGCAAAATAGTTAATAACAGGTTCACCAAATAGGCAACATTAAAAATAGTAAGCAAAATAGTTAATAACAGGTTCACCAAATAGGCAACATTAAAAACTGTAAGCAAAATAGTTAATAACAGGTTCACCAAATAGGCAACATTAAAAATAGTAAGCAAAATAGTTAATAACAGGTTCACCAAATAGGCAACATTAAAAACTGTAAGCAAAATAGTTAATAACAGGTTCACCAAATAGGCAACATTAAAAACAGTAAGCAAAATAGTTAATAACAGGTTCACCAAATAGGCAACATTAAAAACAGTAAGCAAAATAGTTAATAACAGGTTCACCAAATAGGCAACATTAAAAATAGTAAACAAAATAGTTACTAACAGGTTCACCAAATAGGCAACATTAAAAACAGTAAGCAAAATAGTTAATAACAGGTTCACCAAATAGACAACATTAAAAACAGTAAGTAAAATAGTTAATAACAGGTTCACCAAATAGGCAACATTAAAAATAGTAAACAAAATAGTTAATAACAGGTTCACCAAATAGGCAACATTAAAAATAGTAAACAAAATAGTTAATAACAGGTTCACCAAATAGGCAACATTAAAAACAGTAAGTAAAATAGTTAATAACAGGTTCACCAAATAGGCAACATTAAAAATAGTAAACAAAATAGTTAATAACAGGTTCACCAAATAGGCAACATTAAAAACAGTAAGTAAAATAGTTAATAACAGGTTCACCAAATAGGCAACATTAAAAATAGTAAACAAAATAGTTAATAACAGGTTCACCAAATAGGCAACATTAAAAATAGTAAACAAAATAGTTAATAACAGGTTCACCAAATAGGCAACATTAAAAACAGTAAGCAAAATAGCTATTAACAGGTCTGTCAAATAGGCAACATTAAAAACAGTAAGCAAAATAGTTAATAACAGGTTCACCAAATAGGCAACATTAAAAATAGTAAGCAAAATAGTTAATAACAGGTTCTCAAATAGGCAACATTAAAAACAGTAAGCAAAATAGTTAATAACAGGTTCTCAAATAGGCAACATTAAAAACTGTAAGCAAAATAGTTAATAACAGGTTCACCAAATAGGCAACATTAAAAATAGTAAGCAAAATAGTTAATAACAGGTTCACCAAATAGGCAACATTAAAAACAGTAAGCAAAATAGTTAATAACAGGTTCACCAAATAGGCAACATTAAAAACAGTAAGCAAAATAGTTAATAACAGGTTCACCAAATAGGCAACATTAAAAATAGTAAACAAAATAGTTAATAACAGTTTCACCAAATAGGCAACATTAAAAACAGTAAGCAAAATAGTTAATAACAGGTTCACCAAATAGACAACATTAAAAACAGTAAGTAAAATAGTTAATAACAGGTTCACCAAATAGGCAACATTAAAAATAGTAAACAAAATAGTTAATAACAGGTTCACCAAATAGGCAACATTAAAAATAGTAAACAAAATAGTTAATAACAGGTTCACCAAATAGGCAACATTAAAAATAGTAAACAAAATAGTTAATAACAGGTTCACCAAATAGGCAACATTAAAAATAGTAAACAAAATAGTTAATAACAGGTTCACCAAATAGGCAACATTAAAAATAGTAAACAAAATAGTTAATAACAGGTTCACCAAATAGGCAACATTAAAAACAGTAAGTAAAATAGTTAATAACAGGTTCACCAAATAGGCAACATTAAAAATAGTAAACAAAATAGTTAATAACAGGTTCACCAAATAGGCAACATTAAAAACAGTAAGTAAAATAGTTAATAACAGGTTCACCAAATAGGCAACATTAAAAATAGTAAACAAAATAATTAATAACAGGTTCACCAAATAGGCAACATTAAAAACAGTAAGCAAAATAGTTAATAACAGGTTCACCAAATAGGCAACATTAAAAACAGTAAGCAAAATAGTTAATAACAGGTTCACCAAATAGGCAACATTAAAAACAGTAAGTAAAATAGTTAATAACAGGTTCACCAAATAGGCAACATTAAAAATAGTAAACAAAATAATTAATAACAGGTTCACCAAATAGGCAACATTAAAAACAGTAAGCAAAATAGTTAATAACAGGTTCACCAAATAGGCAACATTAAAAACAGTAAGCAAAATATTTAATAACAGGTTCACCAAATAGGCAACATTAAAAACAGTAAGCAAAATAGTTAATAACAGGTCTGTCAAATAGGCAACATTAAAAACTGTAAGCAAAATAGCTATTAACAGGTCTGTCAAATAGGCAACATTAAAAACAGTAAGCAAAATAGTTAATAACAGGTTCACCAAATAGGCAACATTAAAAACAGTAAGCAAAATAGTTAATAACAGGTTCACCAAATAGGCAACATTAAAAACAGTAAGTAAAATAGTTAATAACAGGTTCACCAAATAGGCAACATTAAAAATAGTAAACAAAATAGTTAATAACAGGTTCACCAAATAGGCAACATTAAAAACAGTAAGTAAAATAGTTAATAACAGGTTCACCAAATAGGCAACATTAAAAATAGTAAACAAAATAATTAATAACAGGTTCACCAAATAGGCAACATTAAAAACAGTAAGCAAAATAGTTAATAACAGGTTCACCAAATAGGCAACATTAAAAACAGTAAGCAAAATAGTTAATAACAGGTTCACCAAATAGGCAACATTAAAAACAGTAAGTAAAATAGTTAATAACAGGTTCACCAAATAGGCAACATTAAAAATAGTAAACGAAATAATTAATAACAGGTTCACCAAATAGGCAACATTAAAAACAGTAAGCAAAATAGTTAATAACAGGTTCACCAAATAGGCAACATTAAAAACAGTAAGCAAAATATTTAATAACAGGTTCACCAAATAGGCAACATTAAAAACAGTAAGCAAAATAGTTAATAACAGGTCTGTCAAATAGGCAACATTAAAAACTGTAAGCAAAATAGCTATTAACAGGTCTGTCAAATAGGCAACATTAAAAACAGTAAGCAAAATAGTTAATAACAGGTTCACCAAATAGGCAACATTAAAAACAGTAAGCAAAATAATTAATAACAGGTTCACCAAATAGGCAACATTAAAAACAGTAAGCAAAATAGTTAATAACAGGTTCACCAAATAGGCAACATTAAAAATAGTAAGCAAAATAGTTAATAACAGGTTCACCAAATAGGCAACATTAAAAATAGTAAACAAAATAGTTAATAACAGGTTCACCAAATAGGCAACATTAAAAACAGTAAGCAAAATAGCTATTAACAGGTCTGTCAAATAGGCAACATTAAAAACAGTAAGCAAAATAGTTAATAACAGGTCCATCAAATAGGCAACATTAAAAACTGTAAGCAAAATAGTTAATAACAGGTCTGTCAAATAGGCAACATTAAAAACAGTAAGCAAAATAGTTAATAACAGGTCTGTCAAATAGACAACATTAAAAACAGTAAGTAAAATAGTTAAAAACAGGTCTGTCAAATAGGCAACATTAAAAACAGTAAGCAAAATAGTTAATAACAGGTCTGTCAAATAGGCAACATTAAAAACAGTAAGTAAAATAGTTAATAACAGGTTCACCAAATAGGCAACATTAAAAACTGTAAGCAAAATAGCTATTAACAGGTCTGTCAAATAGGCAACATTAAAAACAGTAAGCAAAATAGTTAATAACAGGTCCATCAAATAGGCAACATTAAAAACAGTAAGCAAAATAGTTAATAACAGGTTCACCAAATAGGCAACATTAAAAACAGTAAGCAAAATAGTTAATAACAGGTTCACCAAATAGGCAACATTAAAAACAGTAAGCAAAATAGTTAATAACAGGTTCACCAAATAGGCAACATTAAAAATAGTAAGCAAAATAGTTAATAACAGGTTCACCAAATAGGCAACATTAAAAACAGTAAGCAAAATAGTTAATAACAGGTCCATCAAATAGGCAACATTAAAAACAGTAAGCAAAATAGTTAATAACAGGTTCACCAAATAGGCAACATTAAAAACAGTAAGCAAAATAGTTAATAACAGGTTCACCAAATAGGCAACATTAAAAACAGTAAGCAAAATAGTTAATAACAGGTTCACCAAATAGGCAACATTAAAAATAGTAAGCAAAATAGTTAATAACAGGTTCACCAAATAGGCAACATTAAAAATAGTAAACAAAATAGTTAATAACAGGTTCACCAAATAGGCAACATTAAAAACAGTAAGCAAAATAGCTATTAACAGGTCTGTCAAATAGGCAACATTAAAAACAGTAAGCAAAATAGTTAATAACAGGTCCATCAAATAGGCAACATTAAAAACTGTAAGCAAAATAGCTATTAACAGGTCTGTCAAATAGGCAACATTAAAAACAGTAAGCAAAATAGTTAATAACAGGTCCATCAAATAGGCAACATTAAAAACTGTAAGCAAAATAGCTATTAACAGGTCTGTCAAATAGGCAACATTAAAAACAGTAAGCAAAATAGTTAATAACAGGTTCACCAAATAGGCAACATTAAAAATAGTAAGCAAAATAGTTAATAACAGGTTCACCAAATAGGCAACATTAAAAACTGTAAGCAAAATAGTTAATAACAGGTTCACCAAATAGGCAACATTAAAAATAGTAAGCAAAATAGTTAATAACAGGTTCACCAAATAGGCAACATTAAAAACTGTAAGCAAAATAGTTAATAACAGGTTCACCAAATAGGCAACATTAAAAACAGTAAGCAAAATAGTTAATAACAGGTTCACCAAATAGGCAACATTAAAAACAGTAAGCAAAATAGTTAATAACAGGTTCACCAAATAGGCAACATTAAAAATAGTAAACAAAATAGTTACTAACAGGTTCACCAAATAGGCAACATTAAAAACAGTAAGCAAAATAGTTAATAACAGGTTCACCAAATAGACAACATTAAAAACAGTAAGTAAAATAGTTAATAACAGGTTCACCAAATAGGCAACATTAAAAATAGTAAACAAAATAGTTAATAACAGGTTCACCAAATAGGCAACATTAAAAATAGTAAACAAAATAGTTAATAACAGGTTCACCAAATAGGCAACATTAAAAACAGTAAGTAAAATAGTTAATAACAGGTTCACCAAATAGGCAACATTAAAAATAGTAAACAAAATAGTTAATAACAGGTTCACCAAATAGGCAACATTAAAAACAGTAAGTAAAATAGTTAATAACAGGTTCACCAAATAGGCAACATTAAAAATAGTAAACAAAATAGTTAATAACAGGTTCACCAAATAGGCAACATTAAAAATAGTAAACAAAATAGTTAATAACAGGTTCACCAAATAGGCAACATTAAAAACAGTAAGCAAAATAGCTATTAACAGGTCTGTCAAATAGGCAACATTAAAAACAGTAAGCAAAATAGTTAATAACAGGTTCACCAAATAGGCAACATTAAAAATAGTAAGCAAAATAGTTAATAACAGGTTCTCAAATAGGCAACATTAAAAACAGTAAGCAAAATAGTTAATAACAGGTTCTCAAATAGGCAACATTAAAAACTGTAAGCAAAATAGTTAATAACAGGTTCACCAAATAGGCAACATTAAAAATAGTAAGCAAAATAGTTAATAACAGGTTCACCAAATAGGCAACATTAAAAACAGTAAGCAAAATAGTTAATAACAGGTTCACCAAATAGGCAACATTAAAAACAGTAAGCAAAATAGTTAATAACAGGTTCACCAAATAGGCAACATTAAAAATAGTAAACAAAATAGTTAATAACAGGTTCACCAAATAGGCAACATTAAAAATAGTAAACAAAATAGTTAATAACAGGTTCACCAAATAGGCAACATTAAAAATAGTAAACAAAATAGTTAATAACAGGTTCACCAAATAGGCAACATTAAAAATAGTAAACAAAATAGTTAATAACAGGTTCACCAAATAGGCAACATTAAAAATAGTAAACAAAATAGTTAATAACAGGTTCACCAAATAGGCAACATTAAAAACAGTAAGTAAAATAGTTAATAACAGGTTCACCAAATAGGCAACATTAAAAATAGTAAACAAAATAGTTAATAACAGGTTCACCAAATAGGCAACATTAAAAACAGTAAGTAAAATAGTTAATAACAGGTTCACCAAATAGGCAACATTAAAAATAGTAAACAAAATAATTAATAACAGGTTCACCAAATAGGCAACATTAAAAACAGTAAGCAAAATAGTTAATAACAGGTTCACCAAATAGGCAACATTAAAAACAGTAAGCAAAATAGTTAATAACAGGTTCACCAAATAGGCAACATTAAAAACAGTAAGTAAAATAGTTAATAACAGGTTCACCAAATAGGCAACATTAAAAATAGTAAACAAAATAATTAATAACAGGTTCACCAAATAGGCAACATTAAAAACAGTAAGCAAAATAGTTAATAACAGGTTCACCAAATAGGCAACATTAAAAACAGTAAGCAAAATATTTAATAACAGGTTCACCAAATAGGCAACATTAAAAACAGTAAGCAAAATAGTTAATAACAGGTCTGTCAAATAGGCAACATTAAAAACTGTAAGCAAAATAGCTATTAACAGGTCTGTCAAATAGGCAACATTAAAAACAGTAAGCAAAATAGTTAATAACAGGTTCACCAAATAGGCAACATTAAAAACAGTAAGCAAAATAGTTAATAACAGGTTCACCAAATAGGCAACATTAAAAATAGTAAACAAAATAGTTAATAACAGGTTCACCAAATAGGCAACATTAAAAACAGTAAGTAAAATAGTTAATAACAGGTTCACCAAATAGGCAACATTAAAAATAGTAAACAAAATAGTTAATAACAGGTTCACCAAATAGGCAACATTAAAAACAGTAAGTAAAATAGTTAATAACAGGTTCACCAAATAGGCAACATTAAAAATAGTAAACAAAATAATTAATAACAGGTTCACCAAATAGGCAACATTAAAAACAGTAAGCAAAATAGTTAATAACAGGTTCACCAAATAGGCAACATTAAAAACAGTAAGCAAAATAGTTAATAACAGGTTCACCAAATAGGCAACATTAAAAACAGTAAGTAAAATAGTTAATAACAGGTTCACCAAATAGGCAACATTAAAAATAGTAAACAAAATAATTAATAACAGGTTCACCAAATAGGCAACATTAAAAACAGTAAGCAAAATAGTTAATAACAGGTTCACCAAATAGGCAACATTAAAAACAGTAAGCAAAATATTTAATAACAGGTTCACCAAATAGGCAACATTAAAAACAGTAAGCAAAATAGTTAATAACAGGTCTGTCAAATAGGCAACATTAAAAACTGTAAGCAAAATAGCTATTAACAGGTCTGTCAAATAGGCAACATTAAAAACAGTAAGCAAAATAGTTAATAACAGGTTCACCAAATAGGCAACATTAAAAACAGTAAGCAAAATAGTTAATAACAGGTTCACCAAATAGACAACATAAAAAACAGTAAGTAAAATAGTTAATAACAGGTTCACCAAATAGGCAACATTAAAAATAGTAAACAAAATAGTTAATAACAGGTTCACCAAATAGGCAACATTAAAAATAGTAAACAAAATAGTTAATAACAGGTTCACCAAATAGGCAACATTAAAAACAGTAAGTAAAATAGTTAATAACAGGTTCACCAAATAGGCAACATTAAAAATAGTAAACAAAATAATTAATAACAGGTTCACCAAATAGGCAACATTAAAAACAGTAAACAAAATAATTAATAACAGGTTCACCAAATAGGCAACATTAAAAACAGTAAGTAAAATAGTTAATAACAGGTTCACCAAATAGGCAACATTAAAAATAGTAAACAAAATAATTAATAACAGGTTCACCAAATAGGCAACATTAAAAACAGTAAACAAAATAGTTAATAACAGGTTCACCAAATAGGCAACATTAAAAACAGTAAGTAAAATAGTTAATAACAGGTTCACCAAATAGGCAACATTAAAAACAGTAAGCAAAATAGTTAATAACAGGTTCACCAAATAGGCAACATTAAAAACAGTAAGTAAAATAGTTAATAACAGGTCTGTCAAATAGGCAACATTAGATAATAAAACTTGATACTTTTAATATAAAGGTTTGATGTCAATTTGTTATTATCATCGAAAGAAATACCTATGCAATCAGTGCCTATCTGGCTATCACCACTGATGTTGTTAGTTCGAATCTCGATCAGGGCATACAACATTATGTGATAAAGTTTGTCAGTGACTTGCGACAGGTCTGTGATTTTCTCCAGGTCCTCCGGTTACCTCCACCAATAAAAGTGACTGCCACGATATAGCTGAAATATTGTTGAAAGTGGCATTAAACACCATACAACCTAAACCATCCAAATAAATTAATGATCTTGATGAGAGACCAGATGTTTGCTGGGCCTGATCAGAATTTGTCATTTTCACGCCGATCCAAAAGCCTACTAGTTCTTGTTAGAAAAATGCTCATGGGGTGGTTCTTTACAAAGTTGTGTTTTTTTTTAGAAATTCAAGATGGTCACAACTGCAGGACACAATTGACACAATTATACACCACTTTCTTTTTTAATCTAGAAAAGAGACCTCCAAACATGTTACCCACTATGATCCACGTTCATACTTTCCATATTATAACCTGCCACCCCCTCCCCCCAATCGAGAGGGCACCCCTTATATGCCACCTGGGGATGTACTGAGCTGCTCTGTGGGTGTGAAACCTAATAACTTTTACTAGTACTAAATTTTTGGAAGAACCAATAAGCAGATGCATGCTATAGATACATTATAATACATTTTTGTATTTCTCTTTTATTTCAGCATCTTCACTATGTACAAGATTACAGCCTGTATTTATACCTATAGCAGATGACATGAAGAAATTAGCAGCTATTATACCAGCTAATCAATACTATAGGTCTGTCATAACAAAAAAACACCATTATTTCACTATTTTAATAAAAACAATGTTTATTATTGCGCTCAATGGCATAAAATGCAATGACAATGTGACGAAGAATATATAAATATTGTGCACATGATTACCAGGGGCTGCTCTGGCTTCCAAAAAGTAGGAGCCAGAAAAATCGCCAGGTGCCATTTTCAGGTGCCAGTTTTGAAAGTCAGGAGCCAGTTTAGGAGCCAGCTAAGATTTTTACAAGGAGCCAATTTTTTCGAACCGAAACAGTGGATGATTGCATGTACCACTACCAGTTTCATGTATAAATGGTCCGGATTTGTTTGTACAAATGTTAATGTCTGTATTGTACTTCTGTTTTTCATTTCGATTTCATCATCAAAAACAAAAAGATTTATATGATTTATTACAATATACTGTATTTTATGGATTATCAGGGATTCAGCCAGGACTTTGAGACCATTAGTCACTTTTGCGGAACAGATTTTTAATGTCAGAGCTTAATCTTATAATCAGTTAATTTGCCTTATTAGTTAGTAATGGAGATTGAAAAGCTATGAAAACCTCCTAGGATGGGAGCATACTCTGCAAATTAGAAACCAACTGATAAAACATAACATTGCCATGATTTTGACCTAATACCACACAAATTGTAATAAGTTTATAACCCCCACCCTTTTTGAAATGTTACTGTGCTTTGGTCTAATACCACAACATTTGTGTAGTCTTCAGCAGAAAAAAATATGTCCAACTTCTAGATACTTTGTACAAAATGTAGGTAATGAATAGAACAAATGTCAAAAACTGAAGCAAGTTGTAAAATAAATAATTATTTCTCAGATCTCATAATCAAATTGCAACAATTGGAATAAAAATACTGACTGGTTATTTTTTTTTTCACATGTCTGTTTGTAAATAATTCTATAAATAGAACGCAATTGTTACCCGGATGCTGATCGATAAAAAACTTATGCGTCCTCGTGCAGTGCATTTCAATGGCCAACCTTCGCATATAAAAAAAATGACCATATTAAATATGAGAACTAAGATTATATTTCACAGAAATGAGAATAAATATAGCAAAAGTTTGTTTGGTTAAAAGTATCGGTGGATTACATCGCACCATTTTTATTTTTTAAGTTTCTTTATAAACCAAAGTTTATGACTTTTCGAGAAAGTCACTTTCAAAATACTTAATAAATACACGTGTACCATAGACAAAAGACTTCCTAACTCCGAACTCCAGTATAAACATGATATCGACATTTTCATAAATGAAAGTGGCAAAAATAGTTTGTTATGGCAAGGACGTATGTCCTTGGTTATGGTGGACATTATCGTGCAACGAATAATGATCACAAAAATATGTCCACTTAAAATACATACTGTGACATTTTGAGTACATGTCAATCATAACTCACAGGCGCTTGTGTAGAGTCAAAAATATGCTCGCTACTCTACACAAGCGCCTGTGCATAACCATAAAATAAATATCATTATCGTTGATTGAATTCTTTGTCGGGGTCATTATCTTTAACCAGGTAAATCAAGCCAGGTGTGATCAAAGATTACGCAATAAAAACAAAAATTCTATAATCCGTTGATTGGCTTGTAACATGTAATAAAATTGTCATGTTGTGACTAATTAGTTTTAATCAGCAAATGAAGAAGAAGAATGGATTGTTACAAACATTTTTCTACGATTTTTTGAAAATTCAAGTGACGAATTGGGTACGGGAAATACTCGTCACTTACGAAAATCAATTGTCAATAATTTATTGATTTTTGTAACGGTACACAGTGATTATCTATAAATTTACACAAGGAAATCTAGGCGCCAAAAAAATGGCCAGCAGTCGATTTCAGTCGCCAGTCAAGAAAAAAAATCGCAAATTGCAACATTGGCGACCGACAGCGCGATCCCTGGATTACTATATAAAAAGATCGATATGATTGTTTTGTTTTCTAATATGACGTCTATAAAACGGCACACACAATATTACTCAATAGCTCTATATTTAGCACAAGTGTGGTACACAACAAATCTGGCTGTTCCATGTGACTCCCACTGTGAAATTACCGTGACGACAGAGTGTAAACAAACAAAACACCAGCATATAACGTATTTTTAAAGTCCTTAAAATAAAAATTCCCCCTTAGTTATAAATAAATATTCTGTAACTACGTATTTTTTTATCATTTGTGTTGAAAATATACATTTGGGGACCCCCAGTATGCACACATACATTCCATTGATATGTGTCGGCCATGAATAACAAAATGCACTAACCTTGTTTTCCTACGGATACATTGATAACTAGACGGTGATGTAATTAAGTTACTGATATTTTCCAATTTGATGGCATTTTGAATTTTGCTACTCAAACAAGTAAAATGCTCACAAAATCGTAAAATAAATAAGTAACCAGCTTGTGTCAATCAGCATCCCCTGTAAACAACGTCACAGGATGACGATATATTACAAAAGTCAAAGTCGATAGATGGTTGTATTAAGTATTTTTTCCGGAATTGTTTTTTATGTCAACAGTACAAGCTTTTTTTTTCATTGGCATTTATTTTTTTATTTCATATCTAACAATAATTGTCGATTATTAACAACTGTTCAAGTGTTCGATATTATGTTTGAAAACTCCGCTCCGCCATCTTGTTAGCGCTCGAAATGATGAACGAATGAACTCTGACTTTTTTTAAAATATTTTTACGCAGGAATTGTTCAATCAAATCTGTGTTGGAAAATACACAATAAATATGTTTTTCATGTTAACATCCATATCTTTGTTTTAAAATATCTCGTTCAAAAACAAATAATTCAAAATCAATTCAAAATTTTTGAAGGATGTAAATGGAACAGCCACCAAATGCCGTGGGTATATAGTTCACAAAAGGTTAAAAATTATTGTATTTGTCCTATTAGAATCGAAATAATTCATGGCAGGCATAGAGTTCTGCAAATTTACACATGGGCTGGGCCTTTATATTCTTAGATTTTACTTAAATTAGAATATAAAGACCCAGCCCATGTGTAAATTTGTAGAACTCTATGCCTGCCATGAATTATTTCTTAAATAACAACAAAACTGCATCAGTGATGTAATGGTTAGTGTGCTGTTTGATCAAACCAACGACTATAAAACTGTTATGTGTTGCTTCTCTGCTAAGAAGTAAGACAAAGACTAGTACTGGTTGGCTGAGAATCAAGATGATGTGTTTGAGGGGAGAGACACGTCTACTGTTGTTTCAGTGAGTTAACACTATAAAAATCCAACTAAGTGGACATCTTCACCCTTTCATCGAATGGAACTTGTTCTTGTCATGATGTAGCTGAAAAATTGCATAAATGGCGCTAAACAACAATAACTCGCCCACTAACTCTCTCCTAAATAGCAACAGGAGTGGTTGTTTATGGCCTGTTGAGAGACAAAAATTTCCATTCTGACCCTATCCATATCTCTTAATTAACTTGTGGCAGTCCATTGGTCAATTCCATTGCCACATTTAAACCTTCAAAATTTATTGTTTAAATGTAAACGTCAAATATCATGGTCTTTATTTTTGTTTTCAAATGTTTGAGGAGAGAGGTGGCTGTTTGTTTGTTGATATAAGTGGAATGTTGATTATCACTATTCAAACTTTCTGTTCATAATCATGGATATAGCTGAAATACTATTCAATCAAGGCAATGTTTAACAATCAATCAATCTACAAGTTTATTTATATTTTATAACTACATAAGGAGAAGATAACTCTGTAAAGACTTTGTTTGACTATTATAAATCTAATTGTATCCTTTTTCATTTTTTTCTTTGGCGATATTATAGCATCTAACGACATCCCGTTTGGAGTCATGTCAGGGTCTATGTTTCAACTGACCAATCAGAGATGGGCCTATTTTTTGAAACAAGTACATGCCAAGAGCTGTTGGCTGATTGGTCAATATATTTAACTGTCCTGCAATACAATTGACTGTCAAAGATGAATGAAAGGCTACCTCACTTGACCCCAAACAGGATTTGTTAGATGTATCGCCACAGAAAAAATGTAGAAAAACATTCAACAAATATTAATTAGATTGGACTATTATGTTCATATCATTTGTTTTATTGGTATGAATTGGGAGTTTTAGAATTAAAATTATCATCGGTGATTTGGACATTTTTACTTTGATCTCGACGACGACTGAATATCAAGACTCTGATACGGAAAATATATTATAACACTACTGTTTAAAATGATACCAGTCCTCGAAATGAACATATGAATTTACTGGTCCGAATGAAATTCTTGAATTTATTACTTATATAGTTCTAAATAAAAACTGAAAAATTTACTGGTCATAACAAAGTTTTACTGGTCTTGGGCTGGATGATCAGTGCTCATGTCATTTTTAACAATAATGTCCGATTTGAAGGTCTCAACATACATTATCACAGCTCGTCCTACCTCACTTGCTGCGATATTAGTGAAAATGTCTGTCTCGACCTTAAAAGCAGACATTATTCTATATACCGGTATATTGATCTGTTGATTTACCGTTATGTCATAAATGCACTGTTATCACCTGAATGACATTGAGATATACATTACATGCACATGTATCTATAACTTCTGCAAAGGTTACATACATAATGTTTGTATCCAGATGTCTTGATGATATTCATTCAGATGTGGAATTTTAAACCTGAAGCCCTGCTCAGACGAGGTCTATTCGATACATTATGTGATAAAGTTTGTCAGTGACTTGCGACAGGTCAGTGTACTCTAGTTTCCTCCACTAATAAAACTGACCGACACAATATAACTGAAATATTGTTGAAAGTGGGGTTAAACAACATAACCCCCCTTAAAACTGAAGCAAAAATAATTAATTTTGTATCTTGAAGGTACAGGTAAAGTTTTAATTTGATTTGGTAAATTAAATGGAGCGTTAAATAACCAACTTGTAAAACAATACCAGTGGAGTTAGGCTGGGTTTTTTGTTTGTTACTGATAATAAAAACCAATCCGATTTTCAAGCAAACTGACACAATCAACAAAAAAAAGGAATTTCTTAAAAAATGCTTTTAAAATCGTAGTCCACATCTCTGAAGTTGTGAATCAGAAAACAAAATGGCGGCTTCTGGCATACCTATAATGGGAACCTAAGAACAAAAGCAGTGATATCCTTTTCTGTTTCAACTGTAAAATCTTTTATAAGAGGAAAAAATCTTAATTGAATCCCATTAATAATTAGGGTTAGGGTGTCTAATGACAATATTTCAGTTATATCGTGGCGGTCAGTTTTTTTGTTGGAGGAAACCCGAGTACCCAGAGAAAACCACTGACCTCCTGCAAGTCACTGATTTATCACATAATGTACACCTCGCCTTAGTGGGATTGGAACTTACAACATTAGTAGTGATAGGCAACTATCATACGATCACGACCATGACAGTGCTTTTTCGCATGAAATACGATCACATGATCTAATCAAGATTAAATTAAACCTTTTCTTGATGTAAACTTAAGTAACCTTTTTTTTTACTTCTAGGTTTCATGACCATTGGAAGATGGTAATGCAGAGATTAAGTTTTCTGGCAGCTTTTATAAAGTACTTAGAAAAGGAGGAATTAATAACTCGTGAGGAGGCAGCTAAATCTGTAGGAGGTGAGTTGCCTCACAGACGTGACCCAATACAGGATGTCGTTAGAAATTAGTGTACCACAAACTGAAAAATTACATAAAATTATAATTTTAATTAGACTGGCTTTGATAAAATTTCACAAAATTTTTACATAGCCTTAGGATTAATTGAAGTACCATACCGTGTCCATTTTGACAATTTTACACCTTTGCCATTGTAGCTTTTATAAAGTACTTAGAGAAAGAGGAATTAATAACTCAAGAGGAGGCAGCTCCTCACAGACGTGACCCGATACTGGATTTTGTTAGATATTAGTGTACCACCAAATGAAAGATACAACAAAATTATAATTTTAATTAGACTGATTTTTACAAAATTGCACAAAATTTTTATAGAGAATTAGGATTTATTAAAGTACCATACCTCGCTCATTTTGACAATTTCCACATTTGCTGTTGCACAGTTATGGAACTTTTTTAAAATATTGGCATTTTTAGCTCACCTTTGTGAGCTTTTGCCATCACTTGGCGTCCGTTCTCTGTCGTCCGTCTGTCTGTCGTTCGTTAACTTTTCAAATTTTAATCTTCTCCACTGAAACTTCTTAGCTAAATGAACTGAAACTTGGGAGGCAGCATCTATGGAAGTTCCTCTATAAAGATTGTTTTTTTCATCCCGATCCATTAACAAGCATGGCCACCACAGACAATTCTTGTTTCTGATTGGTTGATTTCTAAAAAAATCTTCTTCTCTAAAACCGTTTGACCAAATGAACCGACACTTGGTAGGAAGCATATATGGAAGATCCTCTATAAAGATTGCTAATTTCGTTCCGATCCATTCACTAACATGGCCACCACAGGCAATTCTTGTTTCTGATTGGTTGATTTCTAAAAAATCTTCTCCTCTGAAACCGAGTAGTCAAATTAACAGCAATTTGGTAGGAAGCACCTATGGAAGGTTCTGTATAAAGTTTCCTCAAAACAAAATGAAAGGTGAGTGACCCACTGAGCCTCTAGTTTCACATTTCTGATGATAACTCATGTTTGCTCTGACCAAATTTCATAAACAATTTTTACAGTGAGTGATTATTATTTTGATATATTTCAGTTTATACCAACAGAGAAGAGGGGTTCCACATGGACTTAGATGATTATCTTCATGGATTATTACAGTTAGCCAGTGAATTGGTAAGGTACCAGTATGATATCAGTCAATCCAAACATCTTTCATATCTGATGTAAATACTTCAGTGACTAAGTAGAAAATTTATACAAAAAACAATGTCTTTTACTAGATACAATATTAACGCACTTTTTCATTGCAGAAGTGGTGGCTTTTTAAAAGTGTGAATATTAATATCAGAGTTTTCAAGCTATCCCAAATAAATTAAGCTGCAAGAAATAAAGAAAACATTTTTTTTTTTATGTCAACTCATCCACGAAAATGACCTATCTGATTTCATGATAAACGAGGTTCAACTGTAAATTACTCGTCGCAAGAACAATGACTGCTTGGGTCGGAATCAGAATAATGTGTCCTAGTGGAGTGACATATCTACATGTAGACAGTTGTTTCAGTGAGTTAGCACTATGAAAATCCAGCTCAGCGTTCCGGTTTCCTCCACCAATAAAACTGACGGCACAATATAACTGACAGTGGCGTTAAACACCATAAACTAAACTAAACCAAATTTCTATTTTCATGGTCAGTTAAAAACTCAAGGTAAAAATAAATTGAATCTTTGATACTAGTGAAAAGCATTTTACATTTGTATTGACACACTCGCTTATCTCCCTTTTTCAGTCACGGTTAGCCGTAAATTCAGTTACAGCAGGAGATTATGGACGACCACTACGCATTGCCAAATTTATAGCAGAGTTAGATGCTGGGTTCAGACTACTTAACTTGAAGAATGATTCATTGAGGAAAAGATTTGATGTCCTGAAGTATGACCTTAAGAAGGTGGAAGAAGTTGTGTATGATCTGACAATCAGGGGACTTAAGTCATCAGAAAATATGGAAGAAAAATCTAAATAAACAATTTTTTCAAAAATCTTTTTTTTATTACACAACTCATGTGTTATCGAGTAGCGACACCCATTTCAAGTGTTTATGGCTTTTTCTAGACACAAAGCCAAGTTTTTACAGTTTTACAAATTTACAGTTCCTAAATAATGTAATTATTTATAAAACTAAGAGTTTCCTCCCTCGGGCATAGGTGACCTTAACAGGTATTGGCTATCCTGTTTAGGCCCATTGCCGGCATTGGTTTTATTGCTCCCAAAACTTTAAATTAAATTAAAGTAAAGTAAATTATTTGGCTTTCAATCTTTCGATTTTGAGCGTACCTGATGAAGGTTATCCAAACGTGTCGTGCACACTAAATTTGATATCTATGTTTTTAATTTTTTTTACAATGTCAGTTTGTTATATCTTTCTGACCTTTTCTCTCATAATAGTCTGGTAATCATCATATAACTGAAAGAGACTACAAACACAGATAATCCATCCTAAAATTATTTAAATGTGATGTCATCATTTTGTGTTCATCTTTATTTTGATGTCATCATTTTGTATTCATCATCACTTTGCATTTAGCTTTATTCTGATGTCACCATTTTGTGTTCATCTCTGTTCTGATGTCACCATTTTGTGTGCATCTCTGTTCTGATGTCACTAGTTTGTGTTCATCTTTATTGTGGTGTCATCACTGTATTCATCTTTATTTTGATGTCATCATTTTGTGTTCATCTCTGTTCTGATGTCACCATTTTGTGTTCATCTCTGTTCTGATGTCACCATTTTGTGTTCATCTCTGTTCTGATGTCACCATTTTGTGTTCATCTCTGTTCTGATGTCACTAGTTTGTGTTCATCTTTATTGTGGTGTCATCACTGTATTCATCTTTATTCTGATGTCATCATTTTGTGTTCATCTCTGTTCTGATGTCACCATTTTGTGTTCATCTCTGTTCTGATGTCACCCGTTTGTGTTCATCTCTGTTCTGATGTCACCATTTTGTGTTCATCTCTGTTCTGATATCACCAGTTTGTGTTCATCTTTATTGTGGTGTCATCACTGTATTCATCTTTATTTTGATGTCATCATTTTGTGTTCATCTCTGTTCTGATGTCACCAGTTTGTGTGCATCTCTGTTCTGATGTCACCAGTTTGTGTTCATCTTTATTGTGGTGTCATCACTGTATTCATCTTTATTTTGAGGTCATCATTTTGTGTTCATCTTTACTCTGATGTCATCATTTTGTGTTCATCTTTACTCTGATGTCACCAGTTTGTGTTCATCTTTACTCTGATGTCACCAGTTTGTGTTCATCTTTATTGTGGTGTCATCACTGTATTCATCTTTATTTTAATGTCATCATTTTGTGTTCATCTTTACTCTGATGTCATCATTTTGTGTTCATCTTTACTCTGATGTCACCAGTTTGTGTGCATCTCTGTTCTGATGTCACCAGTTTGTGTTCATCTTTATTGTGGTGTCATCACTGTATTCATCTTTATTTTGATGTCATCATTTTGTGTTCATCATCACTTTGCATTCATTTATATTGTTTTGTTTTCTATATTATCTATTAACTTTTAATTAATCAAATAAAGTTTCACATCATGGTGGTGACTGAAATATTTCAAAAGATGGTGTTAAACAACAATCAATCAATCATTAACATTGACATATTTTGAACTTTTGAAAGTATGTCAGTGACTTGCAACAGGTCAGTAGTTTTCTCCTGTTTCCTCTACCAATAAAACTGACCTCCGAGATATAACTGAAATATTGTTGAAGTGGTGTTAAATGCATAACCCATAGTGCTAGCTCACTGAACCTGCGTCTACAGGGAAACATGTCTCTCTCCTCTGGCACACTATCCTGACTAAGTCAACCAGTCTTTACTCTTTACTGTTATCAGAGATGGGAACAACTTTTGAGAATTTTTAGAATATAATTATATTACTTAGAACAACTTTTGAATTCTCTGACACTGGGTACCTCTTTTTCTTTATAAAAAGGACTAGTAAGAGTGCAGTATGACATCCCAACAAAAGGTTGGTTGGTTTATTTTGTTTAACGCCACTTCCAACACTATTTCAATTGAATCGTGGCAGTCAGTTTTATTGGTGGAAGAAACAGGAGTATCCGGTTAAAACCACCTACCTGCCGCACTCACTGATAAACTTTATCACTAAATGTTGTATCGAATACACCTCGCCATGAGCGAAATTAAAACTCACAACTTAAATGGTGATAGCTATAGGTATAGTTGTAAATCCAACTACCATACAATCAGGCCCCTAATGAACCTAGATATACACCCTAAAGATTAAGAAAACTAGAATTACTGTCACCAGTTTTTAGAAGGATAATATGACATAGTTGTTCAATACTAGATGGAATATATGACAGAGAGGCATCACTTTTTGTTAAACCTGAGAACGATATGTCCTGGAGGAAACGGCTTGGAAATCTATATCTACAGATAAATGGAAAATAAATACTGTCAATTAGGGAAAAAAGTAATGGCATAAATGATGTCCTTCAAAATCTAATATAATTAAAATTAGACGTTTGTGGTGTCTTGTTATATTTTAAACCATACATTTGCATGTCACGACCTCCAGTAAGGGATCATGTCAGCTGTCGACTATCATTTCATTCATCTTTGACCAATCATTCGCAAGATCGTTTAAATATATTTGACAATGGAACAATGCTCAGTTGAATAAACATATGAACACTGACGTGACCTCATACGGGATGTTTGCGCATCATCCCATTCAATGAAATATGAAAAAAGTTCACGACGCGATTCTTTCTAGAGTTACCTCGCTTTGTACGTGTTTACGTGAATTTTGGGAGACGTCTACTGATATATCTTAAGCATATCATATGTCTTGTCTTCACTGTCGTCAAAGAGCTCCGGTCGGAAATGCTCTGTCATATTCCGGTACAAGTCAATTAGGCATGTTTGACATACAGGCGACGACAAAAAGTAAGTATTATGATCATATAGTATTATTTTATCTTGAATCCAGAAGATGTCGTTATCGGTCGATTATTTTTGCTTGTTTTTACTTATATATTACTGTAGTTATCTTCATCGATTACTCAGATATAGATAAAATGATGGACATAAACAATGAAAAATGCTGATAATGAGATTGAAATCATCAAATAAAGCTATAAAAAGTAGTTTATATATGTAATTAAAGTACACAAACCCTTTGTAATGTTTATATACATGATAGTTTGCACTGGCGTGCTACCATGAATAGTTTTAGATTTAATACAGTGAAAAACACAATGCTTATTTACGTACATTCGTTCCGGCTCTGTCAGCCACTACTTTCCGGTTTGGTCGCAAAAAATTGTGTTTCAGTAGAACCGGTTTTGTCTATGTAAAAAATTGAAAGAATAGCGAAAACAGCTCAATATCACAATTATGTTTCCTTTTTGTAATTTATTTAAGGTTCATTATAACACTTGTCAAGGGTATGTTCGACTTGCAAATTGATAAAAAGAAAAAGAAAATTTCATCAATGAATAATTTGTGAAAAAACAACAACAGCACATAGTCAAAATATTTTACATGTGGATGTTTTGTATAACATTAAAAGGAAGAAATACAAAACGGTTTGTGCAGAATTGGCATTCACCAAGTCACCTTCGACAGAATGGTCATGATTTTCTATAGAACTTATAATTCTTTTTCTTTATTTGCTATGCAGTTGGATTATTACAATATTCAAAGTGTTTGATCAAAAGTAGAAACTCTCACTGTTTATTTAGATATCAAGTAACTCTTATTCTTTTGGATTAATTTTTGTTTTCAAATAATATATTGAAGGACAGTAAGAAATTTTGATTAAACAAATTAATAAAAAATAAATAAAAATAGGGAACCGCATCAGTAGCGTAATGGTTAGCATGCTCGCCTCGAGTGCGATAGATTGTGGGTACGAGCCGCGGTCTTGTCAAACAAAAGAATATACAATGGGTATTTGTTGCTTCTCCGCTAAGAACGCATCATTAAGGAGAAAGAGCAAAGACTGGTTGGCTCGGAATCAGAATAATGTGTCCGAGTGGAGCGACATATCTACCCAATGACTGTTGTTAGCTCACCCTGCCAAAGGCAATGTGAGCTTTCACCATCACTTGGCGCCCGTCGTCTGTCATCTGTTTACTTTTCACATTTTAATCTTCTCCTCTGAAACGCCTCAGCCAAATGAAGTGAAACTTAAGTAGGAAGCATCTATGGAAGGTCCTCTGTAACGATTACTCATTTCGTCCCGATCCGTTAACAAACATGGTCGCCACAGGAGATTCTTGTTTCTGATTGGCAGCTTTTTTTTTAAATATTCTCCTCTAAAACTTCTTAGCCAAATGAACCAAAACTTAGTAAGAAGCAACTATGGAAGGTCTTATATAAAGATTGCTCATTTCATCCCGATCTCACAAACTGAACACAAATATGACTTGTCCCGCATTTCATGAAACGACTCCTCAACGGCTGTTATACTGATAGGATTCATCTGTAAAGTAGCAGATACTAGTAAGTGAATGCTGAATGTAAAGATACACAAACATATGTATGGAACTCACAATAAAATATAAATTTAGCAATCAAATTGTCTGAAGCTTATACAATTAAAATGAGGGTAATCGCAAGATTGAAACATAAGATGTTTTAATAGTATTTCTTCGCTGCCCAGTTAATGTTTTTTTTTATCCTGCACTTGTTCTATTCGAGTAGTCACATGGTATTGACCGGATATTTTTTGCTATACATTTGTATTTGGTACCTGATTCATGTTGAGCGACGGTAAGAAACAGTAACAGCATTCAGTATGCTTATAAACTTATAAGCGCGGACTTCACAGAGGACACAATCGAAAACGATAAGAACAACGCTTGTTTCTGCTCTTTTTAGACAATTTGACAGTTTCTTTGGGGCTTTTGAAATAACACGATAGATACAATATACGTACATTGTCAGAAAATATATAATTCATTTCCACTCGCTGCGAAACGGGTAAGAAAAACTCGTCAAAACTCGTATATATAAATTTTATATTTTCGACAATGTATGGGTTAATATCTGACAACTGAAACCAATCATATGGTAATCTGTCCTGACGTCATATCTTTCAAACGAGTTGTCATAACAGAAAAGAGTGACATATTATGAAATGATATTTAAAGACATAATTTATCCCTAAATAAATGTTTTCATATCCTATTTGACAATTTAAAAACAAAGGATTTTCTTATGAGAAATTACCGTCACATATATAAGATTATACACGTGACGGTAGATGTCCCCACAATGAGTTACAAATATAATTTATTGTTTTGAAAGACAATCGTGGGTTTTATTAACATCGGACCAATGAGAATCGATTGAATATTATATTTATTTTTTACGGCTTGAGAGTTTAACTTCCATTTCAGAAGGAAAACAATATTATTGTTGTTAATCATAACAAGAAAAAGTGTCCCCCTTTTAATATTCTTTACCGTAACATTTCTACTTAGTATCACAGTTAAATGCCCTTGATAGATGACGCTGCTATTGTGACGTCACTTTACACGCCATATATTTCTTCGACGCGACACGTTCTAACGCTTTGAATCAATACAAATGGAAAGCATTATTTTGATGGTAAGTACCAACTTAAGAAATAGTATGAAAATTAACATTCTTTACCGAACATGATATAGATAATAAATGTTACTTTTTTAGTCATCGAAACTTTTCAGAATATATAAAACTGAGTATAAGCTACGAGTACGTTTGAAGGTCAACAAACTCTTATTGTAAATACCAAAGCCAATTTCGGAAATTCCGTAAAAAATCTCCACCGTCACATTCTCTATCGTCACGGAATAGAGTGTGACGGTAGAGAATAATACGTGACGGTAAGGAACGAAAGTAAACTTGTTTTTGTGGGAACTCTCATATAGCCATATAACGTCACGCACGCACGCACACACCCACACCCACACCCACACACACACACACACATATTGATCAGATGATGAACTGTTGATGGTATTTTAAACACAATGTAGTCAGCTGAAGTTAATTGCATGTGCTCCATTGGAAATAACCGATTTTTCTGGGGATTAGTGGAAGACTGTATTTGGTATAAATTGGAGGATGTGTTATCGCTTATTCCGGAACCAAAGAATGTGACAAATAGGCACAAGCAAATTGACCCAGATATATGGAAGTCTTTGGAGAGGTTCATGGACAATGATTAACATATTAACTTCTACACCACATACCCCTTTTTGTTGCATTCAGTCGATTTATGATAAGTGTTTGCTTTAGAATGTTACTATTTGACATGAGTCATGGTTGTGAGTTTATTACGTTCTAGATATTAACTGTTTTGAATCCAAATATGTTCTGTTCTGTGTTTAATGTTCAATTACAGTTTTGTTCATTTAAAGTTAGGAAAATGTTTTAGTATGCAAACATCTGTGTTGGTTTACTTTCTTGAACAATTATCATGCGCATCGTAATATACTAATGAAACGGTTAGACGAACTGAATGATTCTACACCACATACCCCTTTTCACATGTGATCTATATCAGCGTATTACATCTACGATATTTTTGACTCTGGTCACTGCAAAAAATACCGTAGATGTAATACGCTATATAGTACATGTAAAAAGGGGTATGTGGTGTAGAAGTTAATATGTTAAACCCGCTAACCGTTTCATTAGTTATATTACGTTTCTACTGTTGGTAAACTTGTTGCTTTCGTCATTCCATTTTACATCATGAGCTTGCTTTCAGTGACTGCGAGCATTCATTGTATGGCATGCCTCTTTTTTGTATTTCATGTTTTATGTTGAGGTATTTCTTGGCTGAATTGAGTGTATTATGGATTGATTTTTACAGTGTGTTTACTCGTTCTTTTAGTTTCATCTTTGACGATGGTTAGGTACCTAAAACTAGTTTATCCCCACTGTAGGTTTTATGCGCCTGTCCATAGTCAGGAACTGATGGTCATTGATGTGTCTTTGTCTCGTTAGAATTTTCAGTTAACCTTATGATGAATTGCCATTGTGCTGTGATCATGGATTGATTACTTATTTTTGTCGGGGTCATTCAAAACTCGCTGATGGGTGTGGGTTCCACATGTTGAAGACCTCGTAGTGACCTCTGAATGAATATTTCTAAAGTTTCTTTTGTTGGTATATTTCCCCATATTCGTTCTTTTTTTCGAAGTGCAAGGAGAAAAAAACTGACTCTCATGATGTAATTGTCAGCTTTATCATATACCGATACATTCGAGTGCACCCAGCCAGTTTGCAGTGACCAAAGTGAAATAAAATACCGTAGATGATCACATGTAGGCCACTCAGGCAGTAAGGCTCATATAGCACAAAACAAGATCGTTATTAATGGAAAATAATCCTGTCAAAACACAAACACACACACACGCGCATATCCTGGAAATCAATTTAAAGATGTTTTTACAATAGAAATAACGTGCACTTCTTTACCGTCACATCATGATCTTTACCGTCACATGGCTATAGTTACCGTCACAAGCACAAATTTGTAATCAACACACTTAATTGTTTTCGTAAAGCCTTAGGATTTCTTTATATTCATGCAAAATATTATAACAATCAAGTACTTCAACAAAAAAGACTGAGATTAACGCAAATTCCATCCTATTAGACAAAGTCTGATGCCGTTGCATGAGAAATTCATAATATATATACTATGAAGACCATCTGTTTAGCAAGTCTTACGTTATTTTACTAAAATCTTAATATTGCATGATCATCTCGTAATTCTTAAACAGATGAATATTTGATTTTTACAAAAAATCTCATGGATGTTTAAAAAATGGATTATCCGAATTCGTGACGGTAGAGATCATTTAACTGCAAGTGCTGTAATTAACACACTTATGTGCAAGCAATGCAATGTTCTTCAGCACTGCATGTAACATCTTCTTGCAGCAGAAAATTTAAGGAAAAGAATGCGAAAGTTTTAGTTCATAAAAGGATACACGATATATTTATTGAAAAAAATCTAAATTGGCTACAGTTGTCGGAGAATCACCCGTATATTGTCTATTTTTTTCTCTCCCTCGTTTCACTCCTCCGAAAATATTTTTTTATTTACTAAAATAATGTAATATAAATAAGACTCGACACAGTGTAGGGTTTTGCTTTCGTTACAACAGGGGGACTAACCGGTTAATCGAGAAAAGTCGTTCGTGTACGATTGTTAATCGGGTTTTTTGATTCGTGAACGATTCGGTTACTAGTTCGTGTACGATATTTCCGATTTTTGAAAGTAAGGTAAGACACCAAATTTCAATATTTTTTTGTAAATATAAGCATAAAGCAAAAAAAGGCTTCGTAGTTCCTTAAATGAATAATTAAATTTAATTCGAAAGACTAAACTTCATAACAGACTTTCATTTTCCAATAATTTGGTCAGAAACGTAGATGTCACTCTATTTTTTGCTTTCAGAGTTTCTATTTTCTAGCAAAACACACAAATTTTCTAATAAAATTAACATTTTATGACAGAAAATAAATTTGAACTTCAAAGTTACTTTATCTTATACTTACTTTTCTTGAGAATTCTTAACTTAAGCAAAGATATAGTTTCCTTTTTGCATATTTCCAATTTTTTTGTTCGTGAACGAACGTGTTATTGAAAAACATGGTCGTGTACGATGTATTAACATTTTTGCAGACTATGGCTTTTGTGTGTTCCACTTGTGTTGACCTTGATTTCGGCGTGGAAAGTTTTCTATTAGTACGATATGGTTTATTTGGTGTTGTCCTTACAGTATATTATTTTTGCTGTTTTCTGAAACTTGACAGTTTTTCCAGTAATGTTTTTTTCGGGTAATTTTTTTTTCTTCTTGAAACAGGTTTTGGAAGTATAGTCATGGTTTATCTGCAAACATATAAATTATGCATACTTACTTTATTATGTAGGTCTACGGTTCTTTGGCTTTCACCTTTTGGTAATTTTGGCTATATTTTGTTCAGTCATATTTTTGACTTATCATTTGGGTTTCCAAACTTTTGGCGTTTTGCTCTGCTGACGAGGAATTATTTTCCGAAATGGCCATCCAAGACATTCAAATTTGTATAGATTGTTTTTTTTTTCTACATGCAAAAGTTATTGTCGTTTAAGGACTGTTCCATGTAAGAGTCGGGCAATGGCACATCAATTGTTTAACTTTTTTTTTATTAAACTGGTTAACAGTGTTCATTTGGTAATCCAAACATTTCCTTCTATTTCGGATTTTCATAAAACTAATAATTTTTTAATAGTTATATATTGAACATTATGGCGGGAAAGTTTTCACGTACTTTTTACTGCATAATGCCGGAACCAAATATCTACAAAAGGCATTTTGAACCATAGCATCGTATATATACATGTAAGGGCTCATGAATATATTTCAGTCATAACTTTTTTGTTTAAATTACATTTGAATTTTTGACTGGTTTTATAGGGAAGACATTTTGGCGAAAATTTTCCCGTACTTTATTATGATTTTTATTGCAGGAGTTATTGACCTTTTCGTGGAATTTGCTGTGTGTGGGAAGTATTAGTTAGCCTTTGGCTTACAGTTCTATTTTGAGGTACTCAACATAATATTTTCTTAAAATGGATGTGTTCTTACAATTGGTGTTGCCTGATTCTTACAAAGAATAGTATATAAAAATATATTCATGAATGTCTATTAGTAGTTACTTAGAAATAGGTTTTCGATGACGCAAAACACCGCAAATTATATCTTGCCGCGCTCATATTTCATGATACACACTTATAAAAAGCAACATTAGAAAATAATTCATTTAAATTGCTAAGAAAAATGCAAGTATCTTATATTGAGTAATCGTTCACGAACATCGATCACGAACAAGAAATTTTTAACCTGTTCGTTCACGAACAAAAAAATGAATAAAAATATAATTTTCCCGTCATATTTTGCATTTTTTGTGAAAAAGGTCTTTTAACCACTCCAATATAGAAGAATGTTTCCATTAAAGTGATGTTTCAGTCATAAACAAGTGTAAATGTGTGAATATAGGAATATTATAGTTTTGATGCAATGCTTTTTAGGCTTTCTGACCACATTTCACGCAAGGTTTATACCAATGAAAGTTTTGGAGCATACACCATCAAAGATATACAATAAAGGAAGGGAACTGCGAAGAGATAATTAATAATTGTTTCCTTAATTACAAATCTCCCCAAATACAAAATATATACGATTGATTGAAATTCTTTTGGCATTAATATTGGTGTATGGGCAGGGGACTATAACATCCAAAGCACGAACTTTTGTCGTATTACAACTTGTAACGAACGTTGCATTAATCGAGTACACCTAACATTTTCTGTATATATAAACTGCCAAAGTCGTCCATGCGGAAAGGAATTCAATACTACAGCCTTTGTTAATATGCTTATCTGTAATGTTAATGTAAACATTATACTGTGAAGAAATGTAAATATCGTTTCCACGAAGTTATTTCCAGAGTGACTTACTTCGTTATCGACGAGTATAAAATCAAAATATTGTATTATAAAAAGAATCTCCCACTACTCAAGTGATGCGCCTGTACAGTGAGTGTAGCGTATTGAGCACCAACCGTGATGCCAGTGCCACAAAAAGCATAACAAAAATCAAGTGTTCGCGACAGTAGCAATTTAACATAGAAATAACGATTTTTTTATTGTACAAAGTAGCTGAAATTAGCAGCCATGGCGAATCTTCATACCATGGATCAGTATTTATCGCTTTTGAGGTATTTCCTAATCATAACTATTGCTAAATTGCAATATAATGCTCAATAATAATACGATCAGTCGTATTTACATACTGACAAATCCGTTTCTTCATAAATGACACAGCCGGTTTCTATACATGTTTACATTTTGACCAAGCCGGATTTCAAAAACATCTGTTGACATCATGTTTTAGGGTATGACTAGTGACTTTTCCTCAACAAAATAATATTTCTAAGTAAAATCAATCATTCATCAATAGTTTTTTTTTTTTTTGCAACATTTAATTCATTCGTAAATGCAAGATATAGCGATATTTCAGTTGATTGTAGTGATTTTGATGCCGGATTCCTTATAACTTATAGAACAATCTAATTTTACACTGCAAAAATAAATGATATTTGGACAAAAAATGAAATTAATAATAATAACAATCTTAAAGCTTCATAATTCAAAACATTATATACACAGTATATTCATAAATACTTACGATAATTATCTGTGTCTTCTTTAAAAATACCGCTTTAAAATATCCCGGATGTTGACCAAGCATTTTCGATCGGAGCTCTTTGACGACAGTGGTCTTGTTTGGTAAATAAACCATACATACGCATTCGCTTCATATAAAATCTATTGTCTTTGTTAAATAAATAACAAAAGAATTAACAATTCATTTTTAGATTTATTAGTATGGGCATGTATCCCGGTAAGTTTTTTAAATGTTTTAAATTTTGTTATTCTGTCTTGACTGCGCGTAACTTGTAATAAAATTGCATATTCGTCAAAATTATTTATTCTAATAGCGAATAAATAAACAAACAAACAAACAAACAAACAAACCAACAACAAACAACAGTAGAAACGAAATATAAATTGAAAATTGAATACCTTAAAAGATAAGACGAAACAACTTTCCACAAAAACCATGGGCTTAACACAAATGGGGGAATATTTACTTCTAATTATAGATCATTGAGACAGTCTCATGGATAGAAATCACAGGCACTTGTTTCATTCAAAAAATGTATGCCCCCTCCTCTTCCTTACTTCAAGGTAAACATCTGCCCTTTTCCCCTTCCCCACTTCGCCTCAATATTTTTCGCTTATTTGTGATCCATTCGCTGACCCAATTATATCGTTACACTCCCGAGATTTTCTCTTTTCGACTGCCACATTTAAATATATCTACCGGGCGTTCTCTCGGACTCTCAGACGAATTGGACAAGGATATTCAGCGAACGTCGCATTTTCTAATTTTCTATATTTATATGGGCAAAAAATAAACGGATGGAATGCACTAACCTTGTGGGCCCCATCAGCTGTTGTGCCACTGGTTTACTGTCGTATTCGTACTATTTTGCATATATACCCCCGACGATCTGTTCCCAAGCCCGATTGTCAACCAAAGCTGAGGTCTATTTTGGATTCTCTCGGACTCCAACGTGTCTTTAGAAGAACAAATCTGGCTTACCGAATGCATTTATTTGGCAGACTATTTCAAACTTAGAAAAAAAAAGAAAAAAACAGAATGAAATGTCTTTTTTAATCACATGGTAGGTAAAAAAACAACAGGTGAACAAATAACAATCCTTTGCCACAATGGAACCATATTTGACAAACCCCTGGAAAAAACTGGACTGGCCATGAAAAGACACGCGAGAGAATCCAAAATAGACCTCCGCTTTGGTTGACAATCGGTCTTGGAAGACTACTATATAAGACGGAAAGGCGGGAAAACAGAACCAATGAAACCGAAAGATGTTCAACAATGGTATCGCTACGTAAGTAGTAAATAGAACCAAATTGGTGGAATTGTTGACCACCATTAATTAAACTTTCTTTTCTTAGGCATAATTAGGTAAAGTAAATCATGAAAATCGTGAAATTACTGAAAAGGGAAAGGACAGGAATTTACTATTCCATGTATAAACTGAACTTATTATAGAGTTTTAGGGTTATGGTGCTTAACGTCACTTTCAACAATATTTCAGTTATATCGTGGCGGTCAGTTTTACTGGTGGAGGAAATCGGAGTACCCTGAGAAATCCATTGACCTGTCGCAAGTCACTGACAAACTTTATCACATAATGTTGTATCGAGTACACTTCTCCATGAGCTGGATTCGAACTCACAGCTTTGGTATAAACATATGTATTCATGATAAACTGGTATAATGCTACAATACAAACAAATTTTGTTTTAACATGACAGGATTCGGAAACAAGCTAAGCTTATACTAATCCATCTCCTATTCTCACAACTTTAATGGTGATAGGTACTGTTTGCCAGAGGGGCGGCCTTAGGAGGTGCAGGGCCCAATTGTTCTCTGTAAAACATGCAATGTGTTGGTGTGTTGAACAGCTAAGAGTAGATAACTCCAGCGTGGGGAGCAATTGGTTCAATTGGCTTAAGGACCTCTGCTGATTGCAGAGGTAGTTGTAAATCCAACTACCATACGATGACGACCACGACGGCCCCAATATTTGTACATTGTAGTAACAAATCTATATGTATTGACAATTTGTCTTCACATGTGATCATAAGATCGTACATAGAACCCATAGTACCTTCCGCTTTTATTTTCCATTATAACCTGCTCTTTGGTACCGTATTCAACACCATATTATTAAATACAAATGCAAAAGAATGACCCATTCAAATTAGAATATAATGTCGGAGATCATTCAACAGTGACAAGAGAATAAAGAATCAATAGGCAGCCCAGACCCCTACAAAACATTCTTGGAGTGATAGCAAGTGTAGTATCGAGTACACCTCGCCATGAGCGCCCCTCCATCCATAAGACTGGTCCTCAAGATATAACTTAAATATTGTTAAATTAGAAATAGCATTGTTTACACTGTCTGTTGAAATATGAGGTTTTGTATTGTATTGTAGGTTTGTGAAATACAATTAAATTAACAAATGAGTTCATGTATGATATTAACAATGCATAAAAATGATCGTCAGCCAACCGGGTGGAAACAAAGTGGTTAAAACTCAGCTGTAATTTTCATTAAAAAATCATCATATGAATTTATTATAATTACTTCAAATTATGAGAGGAGCAGATATTGCGATGCAGTAATATATTTCTTCTTCTCAGAGTTCCCCCCCAGCAAGACAACAACAAAGTTTTACCCTAACCGCAATAACACAATTTTTAATACTGTCTGTTGCTGTTGTTATATCAATATATACATGGAGGCGTTTTTTACATAATATTATATCAGTGATAGAATCACGGCGTAGATTGAAATTTTAAACATGATTTGACCTTGCCCCGTATGCGGATGTCATTGATATTGGTGGTTGGAATAAGACGCAATACAATATATAGTAGTAAGGTACGTGATGTATTGATATAAAATTTGTAATGAATAACAAAAATATCCATATTTTTTAGGTGTAAAATGGAGGGGAACAAAAGTACAATTAACATTGATTGTTCGTAAAACTTTAATTACATTTTTTACTACAAAATTCTATTTTTTTTAAACATGCGAGCAACCAAACTTTTGAAAACCTTTCTTTTTTTTTCTTTTTTAGACAATGGCATATAACTTTTTAAATATATTAACTTAGACAGTCTATTTTATAGTGAATATACACTTAAATGGAAAGTCTTTGAAAAAAAAGTGGCAAAAAGTGCGCAGAAAAAAACACTAGAGTTCTTTATGCATGTTATTCACGGGCACCTGTAAAGTGCGAAACGAAATAGAAACGAAACGAAACGAAACGAAATCAACGAAAACGAAACGAAACGAAACGAAACGAAACGAAATCAACAAAAACGAAACGAAACGAAATCAACGAAATGAAAACGAAATAAAACGAAACCAACGAAAGCAAAACGAAATCAACGAAAACAAAACGAAATAGAAAATGGAAGAAAAAATAATAGGGGCCTAAAAGAAATCAAACCTATTTTCACAATTACGATACTAGACTACTTCCCACACATGTCTGTCTTTCACCAGGAGAGGACAGGATTTGATCACCATTGAACAAGAATACTATGCATTTATTCAGCGGGAGTCTGTCCTTTTCACTTAGTGGCTTCTTTTAAATTTGGGAACCATAAGAGCAACGTCAAGTCTGTTGAAAGGAGAGGAATTAAAATAACAGAAGTGCAGTAGTTAAAGTTCACTAATAAATACTCCCGTCCGAGCAAAATTTAAAAGTGTGTCGGAGAGACGAAAAAGTGCGACGACCGGACGGACAAACGAACGAACGGACAGCAGAAGTCCTATATACCCCAATCTTTTTTTGGCGGAGGTATACAAATCCTATCAAAAATTAACTTTAGAAATTTAAAAAAAATCTACATATCTTGTAAAAGTACCTTTTTTCCCTTTGATCCCTTTTCATATAAAAAAAATCCCCAAATCACCCCCTCCCCCCCCATTTCCAAAACAATTTCCGGTATTAATAAAATTTGATACGGCACATATTTGTATACCCCCCACTATCCAGCGGGAGGGGGGTATATAGTATATGTCCGTTTGTCCGTGAGTGCTTCCCTCACTGCCTATGCAATTCCTCCTTAACCAACTTGATGGAATTGAATGAATCTTACAGGAAATCTTTAATACCATATGGCAAGGTTCATTAATTTCATGAATTCTTTAGTACCAAATGGCATTGTGCACCTTCTATTTTTGTTTTCCCATTTTAACAGGTCTTGCTAAAATTTCTTCACTTTTGGACTTTGTCATTTAAGGCTATGTAATTGTCATACAAGGCTATACAATAGAGAGAGAATACTGTTGCGTTATCCATAACTCTTCCTAAACAACAGAATGGATTTCAATTAAACTTCCAGAGTTTCTTATGTTTAGTTTTTGCAAGCATTATTTTTTCCAGAAGTTCTTCTGTAAGGAGGGCGCTCACTGTACGTCATGTTATGTTGCTGTTGGGTTTTTTTTTTTAGTTCTTCAAAATAGAACAATAGGATTTGAAATGAAAAGTTTATAGTGTTGGGTCTTTTTGACCCCTGCATATCTCGGAAAGAACAACGGTAAGACATTACGCCAGATCTGTTGGCACACTACCGAATAAAGGTAATAACAATGGTACCGTACTCCAAGGCGCATTCAAAAGGGAAAGTTCACAAAAACAGACAAAACCGATAAGAAGCTCAATCATCTGAGTTTTCAATCAACGGAACAACTGAAAAACAACACATTCCTGACTTGGTACAGGCATTTCCCCAGGAAAATGATGGGTTCTGATAGCAGATAGGCAGATGCCACTCGTCTAACCCTAAGACGTTACCAAGTATAAATACAATCGGTACATATAAATTCTCTAATCCTAAGACATGACCAAATGTGAAACTAGAAAACAACTATCATATTCCCGACTTGGTACTGGCATTTCCCAAGAAAATGGTGGGTCAAACCTCCCAATTATGACAGTCGTTAATAGTTCCGTCATATTGACAAATGGAGGGGGGGGATGCATGGGGATTAAACGTGACAAGTCGGGAAAATCCAGTAGTCAAATAGTGCCCAGAATCTGAAACTCAAGACCATCCTGTTTGATTTGAGAATATTTATGTAGAATACAACCGAAAAACGTAATAAAATCAGACGAATAATGAACCCTCAATATCCCAATCTATGAAAATACCCCCTCATATCCCCCATTTTTTTTCTATATGCCCACTCCAGAAACTTTATAATTCATAAAAACTGACACACACGCAAACACAAATAAAAATATGACATTTGAACTTCTGAAAGTTTGTCGGCAAGCAAACCCGGCTTGGATTGAGTTGCGGGTGATGTACGTGAGGAGTACTGTAACGGACAGACATGCAAGATGGGTTATAATTAATCAAAATGATTGTATTTAAAAAATCGAATTATCTTTTTTTTTTATTTCTTTATTTCGTTTTGTCTTTTATTTTTTTCCTTCCATTTCTTCATATCAGTCTATTTCGTTTTGCTTTCGTTGGTTTCGTTTCATTTCGTTTCCATTTCGTTGATTTCGTTTCGTTTCGTTTTGTTTCGTTTCTATTTCGTTTCGCACTTTATAGGTACCCGTTATTCACCACCCCTTTTTTCATGTCAAAATTTCGGAGAACATTTCAACAAATCCAAGATTTTAAGTTCATGAAAGAATATCTGACAAGATGTATACTACGAAATGTAAAGGACCGGCTCGGGAAAAATAATAGGTGATAATTATATTTAATAAGTTAAATAGAATTTGCTCTTCACCCGGTCATTGTATTGTGCATAATGTTATAACCTTTAACTATTGCTGCTGAGGGGAAGATAAGGACTGAAAGACCAATCATTGACACTTTGATCCCAGCAGGCAAACGACGTCATATCAGCGCTAAAATATCACATTTGTTAAGCTTTCTAAACAGTAAAGTGGTAGATATCCTTATATATCAAACATCATACATGTGCAATAAATTGGCCGCACTTGAATTCTCCCAGAATTCACAGGTTTTGTTTATAAAAAAAATAACAACTTGAGGTGTCAAATCGCCCTCTTTAAGTCGCACACCTTCTGTGTTATACTGACGCCAGGGCCGTCTTAACAGCATTATAGGTCCCGGGCAAAACAGTGCACTGGGGCCCTTCCTACACAACCACTCACAGGAATTAAAATGTAAATGGTTGATAGAATTAAACATATTTATTGTATTGGTAATTCCAACAAATTCAGTACTTAAATATGCAATACACAACATACCTAGATTAGCATGGGCCCTATGCTCAATGGTCCCCCGGGCAACTGCCTATCGTGCCCATGCATTAAGACGGCACTGACTAACGCACCAGGTATTCACTCATTTGGGATTGTTGGTACCAATGTGACGTCATCCGACAATAACCGGTAGCTCACAATAAAAATGGTCGCGTTCGGAACTCTTACTTAGGAATTAAAAAAAAGCATATATTTAATAAAAATGTGGAAGTAATATTAATAAACGACACATACGGATGTATTCAATGGGGCCACGTTTTCTCAAATGTACTATACGATCGACAAACAACGGGTGACATTCACTGCTCCCTAACCGACATTAAATTAGCCAAGTTGGTCCGAATTATACTTATACGTAAAACGGGCGTAGGGTATCTATCCTCTTTGAAATTGTCCCTCCACTTTCGGACGTGGCTACGTGTTATAAACTGGGGGTTGATTACATAGTCTTGTCTATTCCTACCTATGATACCACTGCCAATACGTAGACTTAACTAAAAAGGCTCAGTCGACATTACCCAAGTTGGTCCGAATTGCACTTGTACATAAGATAGATGATGTATGGTACCCTCTTTGAAATGGTTTCCCAGTTTTTCGCACGGGGCGCGACTAGGATGTATAAACTTGGGCTACATTACAAGGTCTGTAGGTTTACCTATGACAGGGTATCCAGGGGCGGATCCAGGATTTCAAGTTAGGGGTTGCGCACTTAAAAAAAATTGCGCCGAGCGGAGAGAAGCGCAAAATTTGTTGGGGTATTTCGTGTGAAAAATCACGATTTTACGCCAAAAAATCATATTTTTTCCGGCTCTGGTATCCGCTTTGATTATTTGATTTTTTTCATCATTTTTTTCGTGTG